>JAMPIO010000406.1:0-68167 GCA_024699865.1 Aphelenchoides fujianensis | reverse complement strand
GCCGCCGTTCACCATCCGCTGCGACCTTCGCCCTTCGAATCCGCCGGCTGAAGGCACTCCCGTCGGCGGGATGTCGCTCATTAGCCGTGACAAAAGCCGCCCCTCAATCTCCTGCAACGAACTCGGCAAAGACGTGCACGGGGACGTTAGAGGATTGTGACCGGGACACTGGAGAAGCGGGCGAAGCCAGAGGGGAGCGGAGAAGTGGGACGAACGCCTACCTTATGAACTGGAAGCACGAGAAGTCGTTTGTCGACGGCGACTCGCTCGATTTCCCCCGTGCATTTGTTTGCAGATACCGTGCGGAAACTCTTCAACGACGAAGGGGACTTCGTTGACGATCGTTCCACAGGCAAAGCGCCCGCAGTTCGCTGCTGATATTCGCCGCCAGTCAGGAGATGTGCTTCTGTTTCCACTTTGTACCTCTCAAAGAGCAGCCGGCGATCGACGACGAGCAGTTGACTGAAGCGGACGTACCGGAAGCCAAATGAGACACCGCAGATCTACAGGCAGAATTTATGGCAACCGTTTTGCTCCAGGTTGCCGACGCGAACAGCCGCTTCTGGGATTTCTGCCTTCCACTCGGCAGCTTCAATGTTATTTTCGTCAGTAAGCGGAACGTACGAGACAGCCTTCTGCTTTTTTGTTTATGCAACATCAAAAAAAACAACACCCAATTTTGCTCGCTGGCTTTAATAATCACGATAGCGGTAATAGACGAAAGAAATCTCCGTTTCTTCCACTCGCGTATTCCAACCGCAAAAAATCTGCCAGTCGTAATCGAAGAGATCTTGCACTAGTTCCGCATCGTATGCGTCATGATCAATCACCACGAACGGCGTCATGCGAGCAAAATGACCCCGCGAAGCACTCTTGATTATGTCATGCAACTCCTAAAAACGCTTTGATGAGTATAGGAAGAACGCAGTGGAAAACGACCTCATTTTTTGCGTGCGTCAAATGAGGCCAGTCGGGCAGATGGAGTTGAATCCGCAGTTTGCTCGGTCGAAGCCCTGCCGCTTTGGCCCACTCCACCAAGCGGAAGGAGCGAGTGACGAGTACCTTCAGCGATTTGTAGACGACCATTGGATCCTAAACGAAGATGAGGAGAGTTGTAGGATTGAATGGACCCACCCTCGTCGCCTCAAATTCAAAGCCGCTGACTTGCAGTTTCAAAGAAAATGTTTGGTTCAACGAGCTCAAATTCGCGAACGCCTTGCGGAAGTCGCGAGCCGTCTTTCCGTTCCGCAAAGAACCGCGCGGCAGCTCGCGTAGAGTCGTTGGATTTTCTCGCACGTACACGTGGAGTTTAACGAGTTCGACCGCTTCGTTCCGCTCGCATCTGAACGCCATGGTTTGAATGAAGAATTTACAAATGAGAGCTTACGGTCCGTTCGCAACGATGTTTTCAAGCGGTGTGCCAATTTCGAGCAGTCGAGTGCGGATTTGAAACAGGGGAGCAAAATCTAAATTAAGCGTTCATTTTCTGCCTGCTGAACAAAAGACCTACAGAGAGAATCTTCGAATCGAGGAAAAAAGTAAGCGGCCTCCAACAACAAGGGCAGACCGCTCCACACCCTTGTTTGACGAGGATCTTCCCAACAAATCCAAACGATCTTGTCTTGCAAGAAGTCCCGTACGAGGTGTGTCAATTGAGAGCGTTTTGCACAGCGAACGATTTGCACTTCGATCGCTTTCAAGTCGGCAAGGTCTGAAGAGCGCGTAAAACAAGAAAGAAACACGAACTTGCCTTTGACCATCGAAAGCAGCGAGCACCACTTGCGGAGCAGTTCGAAGGTGGGTTCTTGCAGACATACGAAAGAAACGAGAACAAAATCCAAACCAGCTGCTTGCAGTACGCGGCTGGCGGATCCGATGGACAAGTGGTCGTTCGTCAGCCGTACGGTGAAATGATTAAACCGTACAGTACGCAGGCCCGTGCCACCGATGTCGACCACAATCACGCGTTTGCCTTCGTAGCCGGGCCGCTTGCTCTCGCAGAAGGCGGACAGAAGTGCGGGAGAGCAGAAAAGGAATCGAAGTGTGCGCAATCGAAGAGCCGCGCGTTTCGGCAAGTAGTCGAGGATGTTGGGCTCGAGCGTGTTGTCTTCCCGTTCGGTCTTTGTCGCGTGGAACAGCAGCCACAAGCGGGCATTCGGCTTGAGCAGCGGCTTCTTTTTTGATGACTGCAGAGCGGTCATTTCGCTGAAAATACGGCGGTTAGCGGAGCGGGAGAGTGAGCGACTGCTGCGTTTAAACGCGCGTTTAGCAGGCGGGCGTGAGAGTGACGCCCCGCATGTGGCCGACCCACGCGGTCGCCCTCGTTCGAACCGCGGTCGACCCGCCCGCATCGATCGGCGGTTGCGTGCGAGCGGGCGGTGAGCAGTGCGGTCTGCAACCTCTGCCCAGCGCGCGCGAGCGGGCAGGCGGTTGATGACGCTCGACCTTTGATCGAAGGGACCTTTGTTCACATCGCAGCGGCAATGGAAGCGGGATGTAAGCGACTTGCATTTCCTCTAATCTACAAGCGTCGGTTGTTTCTTGGAACACAAGCGAGTCAACCGTCGAAACATCTGCTTGTTTATTCTGTGGCCAGCATCAAATTCGCGGTTCACGAACACAAACCGCACGAGAACGCGCACAATCGTTTCTTCTGTGCCTGCGGGTAGAGGGACGACCCGCAGAAGCCGTTGCGTGCCCAGAAGAAACAGCTGGAAAACGGAAGAAAGAAGTGAGCCTTTGAATCGAAGAGACTCACTTTGGGTGGAAGTTGGTGCACTTAGTCGTCTTCCCGTTGGATTTCTTCGCGCGACCACGTCCTCTCGTCTTCAACTGCCATCCTTCGGGCAGCTCCACCATTTGGTCGAGTTTGGCAGCATTTGCAGTGCCTGTCAGGACACATAACAGGCAGAGGAGGAAGAAGAGGGCAGCGGACACACGCATCGTCGAACGGCCCTGTAAAGCTTTTGATGGGAAAGCGAAAGACTCCTCGTTAACCCGCTTTTAGGACTGCACTTTGTGGTTTGGAGAACGAGAAAGTGGAGCCGAAGGGCGGGGTTAAGGAGCAACCGTCGCGTGGGGGATTTGTCCGCTGGAGCGTTCGGCTTCTGGATCACCGCAGTCGTGTTTGTTTCGTCAACTGAATTAACAACCCGACCGCTTTGTGCACCCGTTGGGCACAAGAAGCGAACGGTGACGCCACGACAGCTGTGTGTACAAACAACCGTAGTTGATGCTATTCGTTCAATGCAGCTGCGAGAATTCGTCACGATAGCTGACAAACGCTCGGTTCCGTTCAGAGTTTGTGCAGAGTCAAGGTAGCAAGTGGAGCGGAGGAACGCGGCAGCGACAACTCAACCGGAACGGCTGTTTGCCGACGGTACGTGGACGGCGAGTTGCACCCGGCGGGTTGCCCTCCACTAGCCCACCACTCGTTCGGGGCGTTCTATCAGCGGATGGCTGGAAGTGGAAATCGGAAAGTGTTAGCGATGAAGTGGTCGCTTTTTCATTTCAAGTTTATTCAACAACGCATTCCGTCAATCGAAGCACGAATTGAACATATCCCGCAAATTCGGCACAACGCAAAAGAAGCAGAGAACGACGAAGAGGAAGAGCAGGGTGTACACACGGCAGCGGAAGGAAGCTTCCGTGAAGAGCAGCCAGCCCAGCCAGTAGAACGAACCGCACAAGTAGATGCAAAACAGCACAATGACGATTGCGAAGAACACAAGAATGAACATACCAACGAGGAGCGTGAGGGTGCTGCCGTAAGTGAAGTTTTTCGAACCATCAAACGTTTTCACTACCCAACACACAAAAGAGCACGCTTCTTCGACTGCATAGAAAGTCCCGTTTGAAATAGCCAACAGTTCAAAGGTGGCGTTAGAAGGCTGCGTTGAGGTCTCATTGACGGCATTGAACGGTTGGTGCTCTTCCTCTTGTCGGCCGTTCGTCTTCATCCATTCGGTCACCTTTTGCTCGAACTTCTTCGCAGAAACTGCAGTGGCTAGTTGCGCTTTCAACTCGCCGACTTCTGTTTCCAGTCGGGCCATTCGAGCATCGGTCGCTTGCCCGTGCTGCTTGTGGGCGACGAGTTCCTTCGTGAGGTTTGCCACTCGTGCCCAACAGTCCCGAGTTGTCTGTAAAAGAAGTGGGTTAAAGAACTGAGAAGGAAACTCACGAGCTCGCCCACCGCTTGCCCGTTCTTCCATTCGCACAGACCGCCGATCACCACTTTCTGCTCGTGGATCACCGCTTTCTGTTCTTCAATGAACGCTCGTTGTTCGTGGATGAGGGCCGTCTGCTCGGCGATCCCTCCGTTCACTCGCGCCCGTTCGAACAGGAGACCACTAATCAGGAGAGAAACGAGCAAAGCAGAGAGGAGAGCGAGTGGAACAACGGCACGAGCATTCCACTTTCCACTGCAAACACATGAGGATCGGCTTCTTTCAACCGACCACTCACGTCTCCCGTTTGGTGCAGAAGGCCGAAAGCGAGTAGGCGGGCGGCGGGTCGCCGTTTTGCTCGGATTTCGTCGACTTCTCTCCCACGCCTTCTTCCATTGGTCGTTGAAAGAATTGAGTGAGAAGTGGAAGGAACCAAGCGCACGAGCTTGTGCTCGAGCAACCGCCTGCCATCCGCACACAACGCGTAGTGGGCCGCTCGAATAGAAGGAAACGATCGACGGCATTCGTGCGGAAGCGGCCGGTCTTTCTCCTCGCGCTCATCAGTGCCCGCTTTTCGATCTCACCGCTCGTTCAAACTTCTCCGCACCGCCACAAGTGCGCTAGTCGTTTCTCTTCGAGCGGACATTCGGCGAGGAATGCACCGCGCGACCGGCCCACTGCTCACGCTCGGTAAAAAAAAGGAAGCAACTGACTGTAGAGATTGACCTCTGTTTATTTTCTTTTGCAAACTGACTGCAACCAGCAGCGCAAAGAATCAGGGCGCAAACCGCAACGAAGGCCAACACGGGCACCGCGGCATACAGTCCGAACACTTTCAAAGCTTCCCACTCAAGAGAAGAATCTTCTGAAGAGGCGGATGGGGTTGGATTTAAAGTGCAGTTGCAGAGCGAGTCAAAGGCAATGCCAGAGACGTTCTTCAATTCCTCCGCTGCCACCGCTTCAAGGTGATCGTCGAGGTTCTCGATTTTCTCTCGCAACTGCGAGACCATGAGAGTTGCGTTGAAAAGGTTTGCCTTCAGCCGGCCAGCTTCTTGTTCGTGAGCGACGAGTCCTTTTGTGATGTTCGCCACTCGGCTTTGGCACTCGCGGAGAGCAAGAGCCGTCTAAAAGGCGCAACGAGTGAAGTGGACAGAAAGGATGGACTCATTTCGTCATCCTTCGTTCCGCTCGGTCCTCCAAGCCGCCTAATGTCCGCTTTCTGCTCTCGAACGAGGGCATCTTGTCGATTGATGAGTGCGTTCTGCCCGGCGATCACCCCGTTCAACCGTCCGATTTCAAACAGCAGACCGCCGATCAGGAGAGAAACGAGCAAGGCCGACGCAAGAAGAAGTGGGTAAAGAGCACGCGATGTCCACTTCCTGAACACAGCGAGATAGCTTTCTTTAACCCTTCCCACTCGCCTTGCGCTTCCTTTGGAGCAAAAGGCGGTGAGCGAACGGCCGGGCGGCGGATCGAGTTGTTCGTCGAATTCCTCAGATTTCTCCTCGTCCACACCCATCCAAGTCCTCGTGTACTCGTTCATCTAAAGAAAAGCAATTAAAGTAACCGGAACCACGTACATTCGCCTGTTCCATCGATCCGAAACGGAAGTCACGCGCTCGTGGTCGTGGACGAGCAAAAGATAGCGGCAGCCGACCCGTTTTTCTCACGAGTGCCAGCGAGCCTCGCGTTTTGCGGCGGAAAGCGCACAGCAAGCGCCGGAAGCCACGCGTGATGCACTTTGGTCCCGTGGATTGCGGTCCCCTTGCAGGCCGAAAAACACCCGTCTTTGAGGAAGGCGGTCATCTTTTTTGTCGTTCTTTTGTTCGCCCGTTTGAAGCGGAAAAGCGGACGGTTCGCAGCTGACCAGTGCCACTGGTCACTCGAATGCCGCCCGTCGTCTGCTTTCTGTCTGTTCGGAAAAAGCAGCGACTATTCATTTCTTTTTTGGTAATTGCAGATGAGCTACTCACGGTTGCTTTTCGTCAAGGGTTTCCAATTATAGTTCCTTCTGGTCAAAACAACTGTTTCACATGTTTATTCTACGAACTGCTTATCAATCGAGCCACCAATTGAGCAACTCCTTGAATCCCCAGACAAACGCAACAATCCCCACAACGACCAGCAGAACCCAACCCCAATAGCGAAGAAAAGACGGTTTTGTTTTGGTTAAAAGAACGTACAAAGTATATTTTGAACTGCAAAAAACAGCAGAAATATCGCGGTAACAAGAAAAGCATCCTCCGGTTTCCCCATCATATGAAGACCGATCAACAGATTAAGAAAGCAGATAGACACTTGGATTATTATTTCATGTTCAGCACTGCAACGCCTCTTTCCTGCTTCAATTTTGGCTGACGTTGCATTCAAAGTGGAATTGGAGGATGCTTCAGCGCTTGTAGTGGAAAGATCTGTCGGTTCTCCTGCTTCCAGCGAGCGGATTCGGTCCTGAGGCGACTGTTTCTCCGTTGAGGTCATAAATTCGCCACTCGTCCCCAACACTCACGCAATTCGGCCGCTGGCTGAAAAAAAAACGTGAAGAGAAAGGAGCAATGAAAGGAACTCACTTCCTGCCTTGTCATCCCCTTTCTCTTCGCTCTTCTCGTTCGGCTTCACGTACATCGCAAACGAGTCGAAGTCCCGCGGTCTCCAGCGTCTGCACGGCGACCACGCCCTTCAGGCGAACGTTCTCTAAAACAAGACCGCCGACCAGGAGGCACACGGAAAAGGGCGGATGATGCTCGCTCCAACGAGCGCGGACGTCGAAGTCCCACGTACTGCAAGAAAATCTCGCTGCTTGTTCGAGCTCCATCCTTTCGGTCGATTACTTTCTGCGAGGCGGGGGCAGCTCGCCGCGGATCGTGAACCACGGGGGCTAGGGCCCCTGGTTCGCTGCCGCTTCCTCCATTGATCGCAAATGTTCGCTAAAGAAAGCGTATGAGACAAAACACGCGCCCGCCCGCCACGACTCGCTAACCGCTTTTTGCAATGCTCAAACCTCAAGCGAACAGCAAGATGGAGAATTCGCGAAAGGTGTGCTTCTTTTAAACAACACGAAGCGAACGTGCAAACACGAAAGCAGTGCCCAGTGATTCATCGCTGGGCCGCTTTTGTTCAGTCGGACGGACGGAGAGGCGACGGCAAAAGGGCGACCTTTCCGTGCATTTCCTTGACACTACCGACGAGTTTTCTGCCGTTGCTGCTCTTTCGAACTGTTGCAAAACGGACGTCCTGCGAGGCGTGACTCACTTTTGACCATTCGACTTTTATCGAGCAGGTCGGGGAATCTAACGAGTGGCTAACGAGGACGCGCCAAGAACCACTTCTTTTGAGAGATGTTTTGAACAACTTGCGACAAGGGCGTAGCAGTGCGGACGACCACCTGTTGCCTGTTGATGTGTCCGCTCACCGATGGAGCGGACGGTCCAAAATTTGTTCCCACAAGCGGGGGATTGAATACACACCTCAAAAAGGCTTTGTAACCTGACGAGAGTTCGGGCAAGCGGGCACTCGACCCGGCGGGCTGGCGGCAGGTCGATCGGAAGACCACTTTGGGCGCCCGCTTGCTGCTCGCCTGCCGCCCTCCTTCCATCGCGTGCACTCTTCCCGCGTGAACAGCCCGTTGCGCAATCGAAAGGGGGTAAGCAGCCAGTTGCATCGACCGTCTACTCACTGCAAATTCCGCGGTACAAAAGCCGGCCCCGATCGAGCCGAAATCCTCGCAGTTCGCTGTTCCCCTTTGCTCTCCGCTCCCCACACTCCCGCTCTCCCGCTCTCGTGCAAGATGGCCCAGTCCGTGCCGCCCGGCGACATCCAGACGCAGCCCGCCTCGAAGATCGTCTTCAACGCGCCCTACGACGACAAGCACACGTACCACATCAAGGCAGGCGGATCTCCACTCGTTCTGTCCTCTAACCTCTCGCTCCGACTGCAGATCGTGAACGCGGGCGGCCGCCGCATCGGATGGGCGATCAAGACGACGAACATGAAGCGCCTGGGCGTGGACCCGCCGTGCGGCGTGCTCGACCCCAAGGAGGCCGTCCTCATGGCCGTCTCGTGCGACTCGTTCCAGTTCGGCCAGGAGGACACCAACAACGACCGCATCACCATCGAGTGGACGTGAGTGCCGCCCGCTCCCGAGTGCTCCTCACTCATCCCTCCGCTTGCAGGAACACGCCCGACGGCGCCGCCAAGCAGTTCCGCCGCGAGTGGTTCCAGGGCGACGGCATGGTGCGTCCGCAAGAACCTCCCCATCGAGTACAACCCCTAGGCTGTTGTCTCGTTCGTCCGTCCGTTCCCCTTCCCTCCCTGTTCCGTTGAAGTAAACTTCCCTTGAATCCACTCTTGGCTGTCTGTTTGATCGGTTGGGGGTGGGTAGAACGGGGTTCGATCACGACGACATACCCGCGGGTCGCTCGGAAGATCGTGAGAACGCGAAGAGACCGCGGCCTCTGCGGACCACGTGGCTGACCGCCGATCGCGTTCGCTTTTTCCCGCCCGCCACCCCGCCCGCCGCTTCCTTCGCCCGCCCTCTCGCTCGCTTTGCGGCGTTCGTTTCGGCGAGCCGCTTTCTCCGTCCGCTTGCTCGCTTTCCACTCGAGTTCCGCCGAACGTCTAGTCGATTCAACGCGTTCTTTCAGCCCTTTTCCCTACCGCCGATGGTCCTCCCGCTGCTCGCCGGTGCCGCTGTGGTCGGAGCGACGAGCGTGGGCGTTTACTTCGTCTACCAGCGACTGTTGCTCGAACGGGTGAGTTCTCCCCCTCATCCTTTCACTCACTTGCCGCTTCTTTGCAGTGGACGGCGTGCTTGAAGCGGCTGGACCTCCAGCTGGCCGACGAGTGGACGGCGGAGGCGCCCACGTGGCGCGAGGTCGACGTGCTGCGCGCCCACGTGCGGCCGGGCGGAACGGTCGAGCCGGCTGGGCGGCGGTCGGCGGCCACTCGGCGGTCGTCCACGCGCTCCGGTCGTCGGTCCTCGCGCCGCTCGAATCGCCGACCGACCGCCTGCTGCGCGCGACGCCCGCCGTCCTGCTCGAGGGCCCGCCCGGCTGCGGCAAGTCCCTCCTGCTCGTCTGCCACGACGGCCGCCTTCACGGGCAACGCGCTCCGCGTGGACTTCCGGCCGCTCGTGCGGGAGGCGGAGGCCGAAGCGGAAGCGACCGTCCGCGCGCTCTTCGCCGTCTTCCGCAAACTGCGGCCCTGCTTGGTGCTCGTGGACGGCGCGGGTTCGTCCTCCCTTCCACCGACTTCCTCTTCATTGGTCGTTCAGAAGCGATCCTCCGGCCGGACGGGCCGCTGCGCGACGAACTGGCGGCCGCGTGGCCCGACCCAACGGACGGCATCACGCTTCTCGTCGAGTAGGACCGACGGGCACGAGTTGGATCGCGAGTTCGTCGACCGCCACTTCGTCCGCCTTCGCGTGAAGATGCCCGTGAGTTCTCCGCCCGCTTCCCGCCGCTCACTTCCAACCGCCCGCTTGCAGTCGGCGGCCGAACGGGCGGCGATCCTCCGGCTGGCCGCCGCCCGCCTGCCGCTCTTCCACGACGTCGACTTCGCGCTCCTCGCCCACCTGACCGCCGGCCTCAGCGGGCGGCAACTCGATGACCTCGCGGAGGCGGCCGACGGCTTCCGACGCCGCGCCGGCCGCTCCGCCGTCCACGAGTCCGACTTCCGCCTCGCCCTCGAGTGGCGCCGCAACTTCGGCGAGCAGCCGCGACTCCCGCTCGAGCCCGAGCTCGAGTGATCCTCTTCCGCTTCTTTTCTGCTCTTTGGTGCAATAAACAATCATTCTCCAGTTGCCTTCGTTGTTTTTTCACGAACACAATTCGAGAGATTCAACGGTTGATCACAAACCACACGTCCCTGTCGACTCCACTCGCCAACGCGGGATCTTCAAGGAGCGGCTGCTCAAGAAAACGTCGCCAGTTCGGGGTCGATGTTCCTGTCTCCGTTGCAACAATCGCGTGTTGCGTGAAGTGCTCGTCGGTGGCGCGTTCAGTCCGTTCGCGTGTTGAAAGAGCGTGAACGAAGAAGGAAGGAGAGAGGTGAAACGAACTGAAGCGTCGTTCGTTCTGCTGGATCATCCGGATTTCGGTTCTGCTCCACCCAACTCAACGGCAATTCGTTTTGCTCTTTTCCGTCGTCAATGAGTCCGCTCGTCGAATGGAGCGAACGGTCCAAAATTTCTCGTCAACACTCCGAAGAGTTCAAATGGAGTACACACCTTTGGGTAGCTGTGTAAGCTGACGAGAGTTCGGGCGAGGGAGCGGGTGACCCCACCGAGCAGGCGGCGGGTCGATGGGAAGGCCGGTCTCTGGTCGTCAACCGCTCTCCCTTCTCGCGCGGACTCTTGGCAGCTGGTCGAAAGAACGTAGTTCCTTTGCGGCTCGTGAAACACCGCAATGATTGCCGGCGAGCAGAAAAATGTGAGTGGATCGAGCTAAAGTTGTCTCACCACATCCTAGTCATGGACCATGCCAAACAAACAGAAAAACGACCGCCTTTCTCCTTGACCTTTGCCTTCTTCGCCCCACTCCCTCCACATCTTTCGCTCAGCCCGCGGCCGGAATGCCTGGAATGCGGTTCGAGCGTCCTGTGGCGGCTTTTTGGCCCGCCGCCCGTCCACTTTCTTTCGATCCGCCGGCCAGGAAGCGTGAGGGGGCGCATTTGTCCGCCCTCTCGCCCGTTCAGTGCGGGTGGCATTCGGAGGCCGCTCGTCGTCTTCTTTAGCTCCCGCCACACGTGCACGTGCGAGCGGCATTTGCTTCGAACGGTTCGGAAAGCGAGGGCGGCGGAGAGTTTCGCTCTTGGCAGAAACCACGCGTTGATTTCTTTCCGCTTAGATATTCGTTCATCTTTCCAGTTCTTCTAATTCGCTGTCTGAAAAGGGAGGTGGAGAGCGAAGAAGAAATTCGAGCAATTTAAACTTCTTCACGTTTTACCCACCGAGCTGAAGGGAACCGCTCATTCAAAAGGAGAGCTACGGCAGATCATCTCGTGGGGAACGGGGACGTGGATGGAACAGACGGTGAGGAAAGAACGAACTGTTGCCAATTTCCATTTTGTTGCAGGACCTCACGGTTCCGCTGAACGCGGGCTGACCAGGAGCCCAAACGACTAAAACTAGCCGAGAGACGCCTATATGGAAACCGCGATTCAAAGCACTCGATTCAAGAAAGGGCAACAGAGTGGGCCAAAACCCAAACCTACACGACTGTCATTCGATTCGGCCATCGGTTCTACGCTGCCCTCGGTCGTCTTTCTTCGAAGTTTACCGTTGGAAGGAAGCAAAAGGATCTTGATGCTGGAAAGAAGTGGTTCGACGCCAAGAAGGTCATTCATTTGTCTACCTCCTTTAGGTCGAAGGACTCCGCCCAGACGTTCCCGCTGCTTGCTCGTCTTTCTCGCCCTTTTCTGCTGGGTTGCCGCCAGTCTCCTCATCTCGTGGCTCGCTCTTCAAAGCAATAAGGACTGCAGAATGAGCGAGTGGATCCGACGGCCAACAACTCGGTCGGAAGTGGCCCGACTGTTGACCAAACTGGACGAAATAAGCGCCCAGTTGGCCACCCAACAGTCGCAGATCGACCGACTGCAAGCGGAGATCGACGACCGGGCGGCCCAGCAGGCGTTCGAACGGGCGGGACTCCAGAAGCGAGTCCAACGGCTGGAGGAGGAGGAGCGAAGCGGAGCGGCCGGAGAACGCGGCTGAACGAGCGGCTCTTCGGGCGGCGATCGACGAGCTCAAGGCGAAACTGGCGGCCTTCCCGCAAAGAAACGGGATTGTCGCCCCCGATAGCCCGCCGTTGCCAAAAAGCGGGTGGCTCGAATTCGAGCTCGCGTTGTTCGCTGGTTGCATCGCCTTCTTTTGTGTTCTGCTCTGTTTGAAGCTTTGTACAAGATTGTTAGATTAGAAACGATCGGTTTGAATAAATCGCTTTCGTTATGTGTAGTATGAGTGGTGGAGCAGGAGTGGGAAGGCGAGCAGAAAGTGGAGCGCGATTTTAAGTGTGGTCATCCAGTTGGTCAAAGGAAAGACTGCCGCCGCAAACGCTCAAAGCGGAAAGGAAGCCGTAGCCGAAATCGCCGGAGACGGTGGGCAGCGACCGGTTGTACGCGGTGTTCGCTCCATTTGCAATCATTTCCTTTTTTTGCGCTGATTCACTCTCGCTCCCACCCGCCCGCCCGCCCGATCGCTTATCGCCGACGACGCCGCGGGCCGATCAAGAACACAGAGAGGCCGCCCGGCGTGTTCACTCGCCCCGCCAATAGCTCACAAGGGGTGCACCCAGTTGTATCGGCGGATTTGACGGATAAGCCCGGCGCGCCCGACGAGCGACCCGAACACCCGTTTTAGCGCCCAGCGGCCGGAACGGAGTACAGCGCGTGGAGGGCAGGGGGGGGGAGGGTGTGACGCGCAGGGTTTTTAACTTTTAAACGATGCAGTTGAGGGGGAATGATTGATAAAAAACAATTTTACGAAATCCGCGGCCCCTTGGGAGGAGGGTTGGGATAATTGATTGCGGTTTTGGCATTAACGGCGAACATGAAACGGGACAAGAACCGAAAGACAACGGTTGTACGACACTAATGGCTGTCCAGATGACCAACAGGACGAGGTGGGGGCAGGCGGGAGGGCACGCAGGGGGGGGGGGGGGGGCGGGGGGATGCTATACCCGCCAAACCGCCGATACAAAGGCACCGTCAGTTGGTAGAGCGGTGGACTGTAAAGCGCGGAGTTGTCATCCATAGGCCGCTGGTTCGACTCCAGCTTGGCGGATTGGGCTTTTTGCTGCGGATAGTGGGGTGAGGCCTTTGTCTTTTTGCTCAATTGGGAGGCTCCGAGGGACGACTCGTGGGTCGTTCGAAGGGTTTATTCGAATAAACGACTTCTACAGCATTTCTATTATGTTAGAGCTGCTGCCTTGCACATTTTTGTTTGGTTTACTCACAACGACAAACCATGGACGAGAGCAACACACAGCCACAAAGCACACGACTATCGAAAGGGGGGGGGGGGGGGGGGGGGCCCCCCAGGCGAAAAGGGGCCACTGGAACATTCGGAGCGGAAGCCATCAATTTTCCCTATGCGAACACACAGCGCTTCCCAAATTGGACGAGCGGTCGACTGAACGCCGCCACCCCCCCTCGAACCGAACATACGCCGATTTCGATTGTCGGTTGCGTTGTGTGAGGTGGCCAAAGAAGCGAACGAAAAAGCGGAGGGTCGGCAGAGTGATTTATGAACGAGCGAGCGGGCGATCGGAGAGCGGCGTTGACAGGCGCCGTGGGGGCCTTTGGGATCGCCGAACGCGAGCGGCACCTGCTTCCTCTTTCTGGCGCGCAGAGCGTTTAGGCTCTTCCCATCCCAACCTTCCTCGTGGCAAAGGCGCACCGCAAGCATCCCGTGACACAAAGCAGCGGTTGTGCGCGATCGATTCGTTGTGTCGTAGAGACCAGTGCCCGCTTAAATCAGTTGTTTGACCACCCGACGTTTTACCACCACGTTCGAGCCCCAGCTGCCCCCGCGGTCATTCCCACCGCAAACCGTTGCCCCTTCTACGTGGCTTCCAGTGGGGCGCGCGGTCCATTACTCGTTGCGCGGAGCTCTCAAAACGGGCTTTATTCCCGCTTTCTTTATTTTTGGGTCCTTCGAGCACCAGACGCGTTATTTTCGCTTACCGCTCAATTCTCCCGTCCACTACCGTTTTCTTCTCGTTTCAGGCATGACAGGCCGCGTGTTCACGAAGCGCACTCGCGCCCAGCAGCGGCAGTACGAAAAGGAGCTGGACGGCTTCGACTACAAACCGATACGCCCGCGGCCCGAGAAGCGCCGCCGTCCCGAACCACCCCGTCATCGTCACGATCGATTCGGACGGCGAGCGCCAAGAAGCCGGCGGTCCCACGGCAGCGCCGGCGGATGTCCAAGGGCAACCCGAAGCTTGCAATCCAAACGACCCTACTGCACAGCCCCCGCTCCCAATTCACGTAAAGGAAGAGCCTCCCGGTGAAGCAGGAACCCGCGGACGACGACCCAACCACTCGCAAGAAGCGGAAGAAGCGGAAGCGACAGCCGGTGGAGCCAATGGAGCCCGAACTTGCCGCCGCCAACGAGCCTACCCAACAGGCGGGGCAGGAAATCCGGTCAGTCGAGAACGGTAACCAACTTATCGCCTGCTTGTTTCCAGCGCGAAGAATTGAACCTGAAGTCAACGAAACCGTGGCGAAACAGCCGCCCGAAGTTCAGTGGAATGGGTCGTCGAGCAAGGCGGGGGACGATCCAGTGGAAACCGAGTCAGAAGCGTCGATCAAAGCAACGGACTCGGAAAGCAAAACAGGCGTTGTGGGTTTCTTTGTTTTTTGACGGCCATTCACTCCACACATTCAGCTCACCTGCTTTATTTGCGGCTTTGTGACCACCAATCGAGTTGTTTACCGCGGCCATTCAAATGGACATCAGCGGACCGAAGGTTATTGCTGCTCGTTGTGCGGCGTATTCTTGGATTGTGGCGTCCTACGCAACCGGCACGAAGAGAAGTATCACGGATTCGAACGGCAAGGCGAAGACAAAAAATACAAGGGCGCAATCCAAATTCCTCAGGTTTGTCAAAAGTGGGCTTCTTTATCTAACAGAAACCAATTTTAGAATGCTCTGAAAAAGTACACACAAGTGGGGACCAACTTTGTGCAAGTGCAAACGAATGCGAAGGCGGTCGGCGCGAAGGTGCAGCCACGGGTAATGTTCGGTTGTCTGTAAAAAAACTAGGTCTTGTTTAGTTTTTGTGCGCAACCTGCGGTTTTGAGGCGCAGAGTTCAAAGGCTCACCACCAACATCTAAACGCGCATTCAAGAACTTCGGGTTTTTGTTGTTCATTTTGCGGCCTCGTGTTTGGTTTTAGTACCAATCGCAACAAACACGAAATAAACCAGCATGGGTTCGAGCGGCTAGTAACGGACAAGCCGTACATGGGCGCAATCAAGATTCCAGCGGTTTGTGTGAAGTCTGCTGCTTCTAATCTTCCGCTGTTTTAGAGGCAGTTGAAGAAGTACTCGCAAGTGGGTACGAACTTCGCGCAGGTCCAGGCAGACGCAAAAAAGGCCGGCGCATTGATCGAGCAGGTACGTTGATTCCTTTGTTTTCGTCCCGCACGAAACACATTGGAATCACGACGACGAGCTTATTCTAAATAACTCTTCGGTTTTCAGTTCGTGTGCCCCACATGCGGCTTTGGGTCCGACACCGCACAACGTCACCAATGGCATCTGGATGGACATTCCAACAAAAATATCTTCTGCTGCTCCTTCTGCGGCGTCTTCTTCCAACGGCGCGTTCTCCGGAACGCCCACGAGAAGCAGCATCACGGATTCGAGCGACAAGAAGCGGACAAGACGTTTCAGGGGGCCATCAAGATCCCTCCGGTTCGCATGGCATTCACAACCTTTCACGTGCCTTTTTCTTTCTAGAGCGAACTGAAGAACTACACGCAAGTGGGAACAAACATTGTGGAGGTTCAGAAGACGGCGAAGTGTGCGGGTGAACCCTTTGAGAAGCCGGTCGTTCAGGGACGAACTGACGGGGTGCGTTCTTCACCTCCGCAATGTTTTCATCGTTTCTTGTGTTGTACAGAACTGCAACAAGTGCGGGATTAGTTTCTTGTTAGTGGCCTTTCAACACTCCGCAGCACACACTGAGATTGGCGGAAAGTGGCGCTGTTCCGTGTGCGGGATCGCCACAACCACGGGACAAATCCGACGAAACCACGAATTCCACGTGCACAATTTCGCGCGAGACAGGGCCGACTGGAAGACGGCTGAAGCGATCAAGGTTCCAGCGGCAAGTGACTCGCCTCCCTTCAACTGATCCATCAGCGCTTGCAGGAGCAATTCGAGCAGCTGCGGAATGTGACCACGAACTTCGCCGCCGTCCAGTCCAACGCCGTGCTCAGCAAGCGGACCAACTCGAGTACCCGCACCAAGTCTGACGAGGAGGATTCAAAGGACGGCGAGTGGGAGGAAGACGAGTCGGAGAACGAGAACGCAGAAGAGGCCGTCAAGCTTGACTAGTCTACGGCTGTGTTCGTTGTTTGATGTTTGAATAAACTGGTGAAGGCAAACTTCTCTTACGACGAGCTTGGGATGCAGCCGGAGATCGGCGGTTGCGAGCGGGCGGTCGAGAGCAAATCGGAGAAACGAGAGCCTTTGGGCGATTTTTTCATTGCGGATTGTGCGCAGACGCGTTCTCTTCGCTTTCTGCCGCCCTTTCAACTCGTTTAACCCAAGGTTCCACTTTTCTCTGCCCGCTTTTCGTCGTTTATGAGTCTGCTCGTCGAAGGAACGGACGGTCCAAAATTTGTTCCCACAAGCGGGGAGTGAGTACACACCTGTGGGTAGCTGAGTAAGCTGACGAGAGTTCGAACGAGCGAGCGGGTGACTTCGCCGGGCAGGCGCCGGGTCAATGGGAAGAGCGCCTTTTCACTGCTCGCTGTTTGCTCGTTGGGCGCACTCCGCTCGCTGCACGCAACTGTGGCGGGCGGCAAGCACTTTTCCAGCGAGAGCTTCGCACTTTTGTTGACTTTCACGCTATTCTATCTCACCTCAGAAACTTATTGAGAATTTTATTGAGCGAACAAACACAAAGAACATCAGTGCTCGGACATTAGCTCGATGGCATAGGTATTCGCAGTCAAAGCTGCATGTTCTGCGGGTAGTTTGAGGGTGTAGGACAGGATAACGGAGCGGGACATTCCAACGACGGTGTTGTTGCTTCCGCTCGGCGTGTTGTTTGTCCGCTTTCTTCTCGAAGTCCTCTCCGTCTTCCACGATGTACGTGACACAACGCGTCGGCCTTCGAGGTGTGCAAACCATTGGGCGAGTTGGGCGGGAGTAGCGGTCTGGATTTTTGCCGCAAGACTTCGGCGTACTGTATAGCTTTGGGGTACTAGATGCCTCGCCAGGCGACGTATTTGCACCTCCATCAGCTGCCAAGTTGGAGCAAGCCGAAATCGGCGATTTGGACGAGTTTTTTGAGCGCGTTCACGTGCAGCAGGCGGAGTTCGTCGTAGGCGGTTGGCCGCCACTTCCGTCTTGTTCTCGTGGTCCGTTTGCAGTCGCTGCTGGTCGGCGCGGAGCTCCTCGAACTTCGTTTCCCATTCGCTTTGCACGGGAGGCGGCCAACAGCGGAAGGCGAAAAGCAGTGGCGGCGAGGAACAGCAAAAAGAGCAGAAGTTGCAAACACCGTCGTCTACAAACAAACGGGGTGGGCTGAACATTTTCGGGCGGAACTCAACCGTCTGTCCTCTGTTTCAGACGCGTGCTTCTCCTTGCCTTTGTTGCCCGACTTCTTCGTTGCCTTTTCAATCACCGCCTGCAATCAAACGATCAGGCCATTCCATCAATCACCTCTCACCTTCCGCCGGATCTCCACCGCGTACTCCCGGCCGTCCTCCAACCGCTGCTCGCCGTCCACTTGCACGTCCCGTCTGCTGGTCGAGCACTCGCACGAGCTCGAACTGCTCGCTGCTTCCGCCCACGAACAGCCGTAAGTGCTGTTGGAGGTCGCCGGCCGTCGTGTCGGCGAGGAACGTGCAGATGCGGGCGGGAGTGCGGGAGCGGATGCTCGCTGTCAAATCCCGCACCACGATCACCACCTGCAATCCACTCGATTAGGGGGGTTCGTTTAGAAGAGAGCACTCACAACGACAGTCGACATTCCCGGGCGGAGCGGAAGCAGCACCCGGACCGAATGAGTGATCGCTGCTGACCTTTCGGTTTCACAGCCGACTGATCGGGCTAGTCTTGTAAACGAGCGCCAAACAACACATGGCGCCACGAGAAAGCAGCGGTAGTGCGTTGTTCCTCTACTGTCCAATTACCTCCTTTACAAAGCGAGGGTTGGTTTCTCGCATTGCGCAATAGAAATCCGCTCGCATAGTGGCAAGCGATCGAACCCCAAACAGCGCCTGCTTCGATTCGTCCGATTTTTATTCATTTGCCACCAGACAGACAACAAACAAGTTTATTGGTCAACACACGAATGCTTGACAACAGAAACGAATTCAATGCTCTGACATCAACTGAATCGCGTGCTCGCAGACTTGCCGCATGTTGGAGACAAGCGACATAAACCCATGGATCCCTGGCGAAGCGGGACCCTCCAGCGGCTTTGCTTGTTGCTCGCGCTCATGTTCTTGTTTGGAACGCTTGTCGCCGAGGCTTTCTCTGTCGTTGACGATGTACGTGACGCACCCGTCGGCCACTTTGTGAGCGAACCATTGGGAGAGCTCAGCAGGAGTGGCGCCCGGCTGATGGTGTTTTTCGAGCCAGTGCGGATTTCGATCGCTCGTATCGCCGCCGTTCGTCCGTCCATTTCTCATACTCTCGCTTTGGTAGAGTCGTCTAGGTGAACTCAGCGAGTTGGAGGAGCTTCTTCAAGGCGTTCATGTGCAGCAGGCGGAGCTCGTCGTAGGCGGCGGCCGCTTTTTGTTGCTTCACGTGATGCGTCTTCGCTTGCCAGCCCAGCAGAACCAGCAGGACGACCGGGAAGACGGTTAAAAGAAACAAAAGGTCACGCATTCTGCAACCAGTCGGTAAGACTCATGTGGATCGATGCAAAGAACCCTCACCCGTTTCTTGTTTCCGCGTGCTTTTTGTCCTCCATTTTCCTCCACAATCGCCTTCTTTTTTCTCGATCAAAGGCTGCAAACAACCAAACGATCACCCATCGACATCGGTTGATCGTCGCTCACTTTGCGGCCGAACCTCCACCGCGTATTTGCCCCCCTTCTGCAGCTGCCGTGGTCGCCGTCCACTTCTCCGCCCGCCTGCAGGTCGATCAGCCGAACGAGCTCCAACTTGCGGTTCTTCTCGCCGAACAGAAGCGACGAGTCCGCGCGGAGGTCGTCGACCGTCGTGGTCGGCGGCAAGCGAACCCAACGCGTCTTCGTGGCGCCCTTCTCACTCCGCACTTCAAATTCCACCTGCAATCGGGCGATTCGTGTAGAGAAAGAGCGTTTGAACGGAGAGCTCACCACAACGGTCGACATCCTTGCAGAGCGGTAGAGGAGGGAGTGAGCGGTGAACGGGCGGTTTGGAGTGGGTGGTCGACCTCGCCAAATGAACGAAAGACCTCCGAGTGGGCGGTGGGGCCGTCGGTTGACCGCGGGGCAAATTACGTCGCAAGTATAGTAGGCTTTCAGTTGGTGTTCGCGTCCGACTCCCCTCCAACGACCTCCCCTTTGCCCCTCTGCCCAGCGCCCCGCGTGCAGGCGGCGATTGCGAACGGAAAGCCCTGCAGTCATTCGTGGGAGAACGCGACTTATCGACCAGATGGACCGCTGCTTTTTCATGAGCAGAAGGTGGACTTCTCGTCTGTGACCTCGGTTCTTAAATCCTGCTGCTCTTTGAGTGAACACGCTCGAGTTTATTCAACAATCAGAAAGCTGTCAGTGCGCGTACACGTACACAAAGAATTGGATGACCGAACAGATGATGAAGATAGCGGCAAAAGCAACCCCCACAATCCTGCCGACAATTATCCAGACTTTCCTGTCAGTCCAAGAAATACGGAGATTTTCGGCAAGCGCGAATGAAGACAATGAAGCAACGAAAACGACGAGCAGCCAGAAGGCAAACCCAACTGCGTAAACGTCGCCCAGAGCGTTTCGAGTAAACACGAGCGCATTTTCAATGCAGCTGCCTATGGCGGTAACGAACGAGCGGACGTGTCGACGCCAGTCCTCGCCACCGGCTTCGTTTTGCTCCTCGGGTCCCTTGCTGTCGACTGTGCTCTCTTCGTCCATCGGGTTCTCCGCTTCCTTCGGTTTGTTCATTTTCGGATAATCGTTCGAACTGCCGCGTTCCGCCCGGAGGTTGTTGATCGCCGCCATCAGTTTCTCGCTTTCGATCTTCCACTCGTCCCGCTGTGCTGCCACTTCTTCGGCCACTTTACGGGCATCGGCGTGTTGTTCGACGAATTGACCGGAGAGGTGATCGAAGCGGTTGTGGGAGTGCGTTCGCTCGCCGCTCAACTCCGCCCGCAGCGCAGCGATTTCGGCCTTCAGCTCTTCGACGACGGCCGGCTGGACGGACGGGCTCGGTTCGGCTTTGAACTTCAATTCGTCGATGAGAGCGTTTGCCTGCAATCAGTCGTGTTATAGAAGCGGTCAACTGGCTCTTGCCTTGTGCCACTCGTTTTTCAGCTGTTGGATCTGCGCTTGCAGCTCGCTCACACCCTCGCCGTTTAACGGTCGGGGAGAAGCAGCGGTCAGCTCGGCTCTCACCTGCAAGACGATCTCCCGGACGAATGTCTGCAATCACGAGAGAGAATCCTTCGAGCTGCTCTCTCTACCCACCTGCTTCAACTCCTCATCCACCACTCGCTGTTGCCCACACCGGTCGACGGAGAGCGCGGCGAGGACGAGCAGGAGGGAGACGACGACCACCTTCCATTTTCCGTCACCCACCAGGCTAAACGAGCAGTTGGAAAGAACACAGTCGAGAACTCACGACTGTCCGCCGTTCATTCGCTCGGTGGCGTCGATCACGAGGGAGACCTAAAGAATGGAGTGATGTGAAAAAGTCAATTGTTCGTCCGCTCACTCGTTTCTTCCCGCCGATTCGAAGCGAGAGGCAAGTCGAAGAGTCGACGTTGACGACAAGAGAATGGCCATTGGGATGCTCCATTTGAGCTGACAAAGCGGTCGGCTGGAAAGAAGCGAGTTGGGTCGAGCTGAAGACGTGTTGGACCCGCGCACTCACCTTAACCATCCCGACAGACGAATGGAGAGCTGCTCCCCTACCCGGCCGCCTGCCCGCACCAAACGCCGCCCGCTTGGAGGTGGCGGTCGGGGATCAAAGTCGAAACGCCCCGCAGTCACTGCTGGGAGAGCGAAGGCGGCTTGACGGCTTCCCCGTCGTGCAGTTGTTTGGGTTCTTGTGGACGAGGTGTGGTGGTTCCTGCTCGCCGCTGGATCCTCTCGTTCTCTGCACTGCCTTTTTCTAATCGCATTCGTTTTAGAAATGGCCGGCCGCGTGTTCACGAAGCGCACACGGGCGCAACAACGCGCCTACAAAGAAGAACTGGAAACCTTCGAATACAAGCCGATGCTTCGGTCCCACGAGAAGTGGCGCTTCCTCGATCAGCCGATCGTTGTGCTCATTGACGAAAATGACGAGCGGGCGGAAAGCGAGGATTCAGTGGTGCAACGAGTGTCTCCGCCGCCGGCCGCCGTCCACGTGAAAATGGAGCCCGCCGTCAAAGAAATTTGCGAGCAGGGAGAGTTGTGCGTTCAGGTGAAGCAGGAGCCCACCGCCGACGAACCGAATCCTCGGCCAAAGCGGAGGCAAAGCAGCCGCAAAAAGATTGCCATTCTCTCGGTCCAATTGAAGCAGGAGATCGCGTAATGAACGGCCATTGGTTCTCGTAATCATCGTTTGATTTCAGCGAGCTCGGTCAACACTCCCTGCAGCCAGCGGCGACCGTAGAGGAGCCAGAAGCGGGCTCAATCGACGTGAAAGGGAGCGCGACGAAACTGCCGGCCAGCAAAACGGGCCGCGTAAGCTTTTTCGTACAATTTTAGCTGCAAGTAGTCGTTTGTTTCAGTTCACATGCTCCACGTGCGGATTCGTCGCCCACATATCGCGGAATTACCGCCAACATTCGAAGGGACACTCGAAAACCAGCGGCTATTGCTGTTCGTTGTGTGGGCTTTTATTTGACGAGAGTTGGCATCGAAATCGACACGAAGAAGCACAACATGGATTTGAGAGGCAACAAGCGGACAGGATCTTTCAAAGGGCCATCAAGATTCCATCAGTTGGTTTGACCTGTACACCAGCCACACTACCCATTCTTGTTCCAGAGCGACGTGCAGAAGTACACGCAAGTGGGCACGAAATTTGCGACAATTCAAACCCGAGCAAAAAATCCCAACTGGTCGCATCCGAAGCGAACGAACACGAATCGGGCTTACGAAGTACGTTCTTCAATCGATCTCTTTTCCCTTTTCCGTGTTCAGAAGTGCAACGACTGTGGAATATCGTTTGCCTTGTTGTCTTCAAACCATCACAAAGGCCACGCTGCCACTCGAAGAAAATTCCTCTGTTCTGTGTGTGGAATAGAAATTTCGCAAGCGAGAGACCGACGACACCACGAGTTCAAACTGCACAACTTCGTGCGCGAGCAAGCGGATTGGCAGACGAAAGCATCGATCCGAATTCCACCGGCGAGTCCACTCGTGGCATCGAACTCATCAAGCGACCGCTTGCAGGAGCAGTTCGGGCAGCTGCGGAACCTGACCACGAACTTCGCCGCCGTCCAGTCGCGCGCCGTCCCCAGCAAGCGGGCCGAATCGAGCGGGCGGCGGCAACAAGAGGGCGAGCTGAAGAAGAAGAGCGGCACGGACGAGCGGATTGGCCGGCTGCTCGCTCTCGACCCGAAACACGAAGACGCGATGGACGAAAAGGAGATGCGGGCGTTCATCCAAGCGGAAGTGGACGGCGGCCGCCGGGAGGAGTCGAAGGACGACGAGTTGGAAAGCAAAGAGGAGGAAGTGGTCGTCAAGGCCGAGTGATCGGAGTCTGTTGCTTTTTGTGTTGTTCAATGAACGTTGAGTGAAGACTCATCTTCCGTTCAATCCTTTTCTAGCCCCGCTGCCCTTATCGCAGCTGTGCGCCGCCCACCACGACGCGCTTGCCTCTCTTGAACGTCCGTTTTGCCCATAAGTCTCTCGTTGGTCGGACACTCGCTCACACGCAGCTTTCACTACGAAACAGCCAACATTTCACACATGCCTCCTCATTTGATCATGAGTCCGCTCGTCGAGTGGGGCGGACGGTCCAAAATTTCTCGTCAACGCTCCGAAGAGGTTGGATTGAGTACACACCTTTGAGTAGCCGAGTAAGCTGACGAGATTCAGGCGAGCGGGGGGTGACCCCACCGGGCAGGCGGCGAGGCGACGGGAAGGCCGCCCGCTGCTCGTCGGCCGCTCTCCTCTCACTGCGTGTTCTCTCGGCTCGCACCTTCCTTGTTGTGACGTTGCGCTCGCCGCTCGTCTTTCGTTTGCGTTTTCCGCTCCTCGTAGTCGGGCACCGCAGAGATTAGCACGTGATCGCCGAGCGGGAGTATCGACTTCAATCTACATCCACGTACTTTTTTCATTCAACAACCAACCGGTGGAAATTTATAGTGCAAAACAATCACAAAAACAGTTAGCGGACACGACGAGTGGCCACGAAGCACACGTCCGTGGTGTGCAGGCGGGCGGTCCACGTGCACACGGCGACGAGCGATCGATTAGCGAGGAAGGGCACCATTCCGCGTCGAACTCGTGAGCACGCAGCTTGTAGCCGGTTCTCTCATTAAACAACTCTTTTTATGTCGCTAAATGCTCCTTGTGTTCGTGCTGAAAACGAATGATTCAAAGTAGAGGTAAGTGGAAAGAAACCGCCGCGGTTCGTGTTCCGTGCAACCAGAAGGCAGTCCGCAACTTGTCCAACCAAACGCCCGCCCTCATGGCCACTCGACCACTTGAACGGCACGAACGAGCAGCAGCTCCAGTGCCGCAAACGTTTGTTCCGGTTTCTAGACGCTCAACCGGTGGGAAAGAAACAGACAGCGCGGAGCTCACAGATTCAGCTGTCGGAGCCCGGAAGGTAGATGGTGATGTGAGTGCAGGTGTGAAGCTAGCGGAGATTTCCGAAAGCCGGCTGAAAGTCTCGTGCCTCTCCATCGCTCCACGGGCACTCGCGCGGGAGCTGCAGAAGTTGGGCAGACGTTTCGAGACGACGCAGATTGATGACCACGTGCTTCAGTCGGCCGTTTGGTTCGCACCTGAACGCGAAGATTCTTCAGGCTTCACGAGTAAAAGAGCTTACGGTCCATTGGCGGCGATGCTTTCGATCTGAGCGGGGATTTCGAGCACACGGGCGGGAGTTCGAAAGAAAGGAACGAGGACTGAACAGGCGAGACATTTGAAAGGCGGAAAGGAAGGACAAACAAGGAGACGACTCATTCATAACGTCGACCAACAGATGCTCCACCGGCGCCGAGAACCCAAACTCGTGCAACAAACTCGTGTAACGGTGATCCTGCAGGTAGAGTCGGAGGAGGACCTTGGGCGGACCGGAGTCCCGCAGGAAGGCGGCCAGTTGGTGGTGCCCAAAGCAGTCGAGAATCGTGATTTGCACCGCTTTCAAACTGCGGTGTTCTGAAGACATAAAAAGGAAGAACAGAAGATTTCTTACTTTTCAATGCCAAAGATACGGCAATCCACTGCTGTAGTTGGGTACAAGAGACCGCATGCTGTCGACGGAACCACACAACGATGCGCTCGAAACAAGCCACGCGCAACAACCGCGCCATGCATTCCACCGTCAAGTGGTCGTTCGTCAGTTGAACGAAGAACGCGGCCTTGCGGCGGATCGACCACAGGGACAGCGTGCCCATGGCGATCAGAGCCGAAAGAACGCGTCCTGTTCGATGTTCGAAGAAAGCGGCAAGGAAAGCGGTCGAGCAGGAGAGAAAGCGCAGAGTCCGCAGTCGGAGGGCCGCTTGTTCTCGGCGGTAGGTGGGCGATGCAGGATCGAAGCGATTCTCGAAGCGGCCGGTGCACGTCGCGTGGAACAACGCGCGCACAAGCGGCCGCGAGCGTTGAGCGTCGGCTTCCGTCTCGTGATCAAGTCGGCGAGAGGGCTCGTCGTTGGTGAGTAGAAAAAAGGCGCGAGAAAAGCGCCCATCTTGCGCCCTCCAAGCTGCAAGGAACTGACGGCGAAAACTGCGACTCGCTGATCGTTCAACCCAAGCGGGCGCGTTTTTTTTTGTGCGACGCCCTTCGCTTTCGGTTGGCAATTGCGCAGTGATGGAAGAATGCGCAAGCGGCTTTTGCTTTCGTTGTTAACTCGATCGTCGATCGCATTCAATGCGAAGTAGGTGACGTGTTCCGTTTGGTTCCTCTCCGGCCGAACAACAGCGACGACGTCCGTTCGAAAATCCTTGATCGTCGTAGTCAGGTGGCGAACGTTTAAACGCATCTTTGCGGACCTACCGCCCATCTCCGCCGTTTCTGGAAAGAATTGAAAAGTTGGGCGCGAGGGGCGACTGTCGTGGACTCCGTTCTTTTCTTGCCGGCTGTTCGGTCGAGTGACCCCCACGAATCGACTGCCCACTCGGCAGGGAGCTCCAGAGACGACCTCGAGGAAGCCGGCGGGTGAGCGGCCGCCGCCCCTCCCGCTCGTTCGTGCCGCAGCGGTGGGCCGACCGGCTCTCCGCGCCTTCCGCCGGCCACTCGGCAGTCGGCCGCCTTCCAGCAAACGAGCGAGTATGCGGTCCAACGCGGGGGGGAGCGTCCACTCACTCCTGCCGCCGCCCCTCGAGCGAGCGGAAGGCGGGCGGGCGGACGCGACGCCCACTCGCTTTCCTCGCCGCGGAGCTCGAAGGCCCGTTTGGCGTTCCGTTGTCCCTTGCGCCGCCCGCTCCGCCGTCTGCTCGCCCGCTCGTCGCTTCTCGGCGTTCGTCATCGCTTTGCGCCGACTTTCGTCGATCAAGGTGAGTTCTGTGTTTCTAACCGCTCATACGACATTCTCGGCTGTTCTTTGCACAAAACTGATCGGAAACTTCGTTCGTTTCTTTATGATTCGTTCAACATTTGTCAAAAGAACATGTTTTCTGCAAATTTCCCGAGTTTATTTCTTTTTTTTAGGCAAAATGAGCGACGTGTCGAGCAGTGAGAACTCGGAAGAAGAGTCTCTAATCGACCCAAGCGAAATTCAATGGGCGACCATCGAAATCTACGGCGACGGTTGGATCGAGTTTTCGCCGCCGGTCGCGCCGTTCGTCGAGACCTTCGAGGACGTGGCCGCTGTCCTCGACGACTGCGAACAGTTAACCGACCTCAAGATCGTTTGGCTGGTCGATCCGGAGGTCGTGAATTTCGATCTGATGCGGCAGTGGATGCAAGTCTCTGCGAAGATTCGCGGTAGGCGCGCCTCCATCCTCTTTTATTCATTGCTTCCCGTTCTTTCAGCTCTGCCTTCGCTGACCTCACTCAAAGTGGACGCGTTGTGGCCGCCGTCGACCCAAGGGGACATGGAGTCGCTGAAGTATCCGTTCGCGGAGATGTTCTTGGACTCTCTGCCCGACAAGATCACCGACTTCTCACCAACGATCTCCGCACCGCGACGTTGCTGCAAAAGCGGAAGAACCCACTCAAATCGGCCACTTTCAACCTCTCCCGCAACAAGATCGATGACAACTCGTGTAACTGGAAAAGGAAACCAGCGTCAATATTTCTTTTTTTTGCAGACTTTGTGCACCTCTTTCGTTCGAAAGCCACGTGCATCAAGCTTTGGTTGGATTGCGAAACGACCGGTGGCCTCCGCCAGCTGCACGACTGCGGACCGCACCGCAACGATCGCCTGCAGGAGCTCGAGATTTCGGGCGCCGTCGCTGTGGACGTCGGAAATTAAATTCGCGATTGTTCCCGCACTTGCGGGCCCTCGACGGCCACTTCAAACTCGATTGGAGCGATCACATTCCGCTCTCGCTTCAGGTAAGTGGATTCAATTGCATGTGTGGACTAACTGGATTGCTTTACAGAACCTTTCGGACTTGAAGCACGTGGATGACTTCAAGAGCGCAATGATGGGATTCGCCACGGCCATGGGAGACGCGGGATTCCGATCGAAGGACGACGTTTTGAAAGTCCGCATTGGCCACCGCGTTTGTTCTTCTCTCCGTTGCGCCCTATTCGCTCGTCTGTTTGTTTAGAAGGACTGGAAGGGCGTGTCCGATGACCAAGTGGTCGAACGTCTCGGATGGAAGTACGAGCAACTGCCCGTTGGCGACTCGAAGTGGTGGATCACGTACGCGTACACTCACGTGCACAACGGCGTCCGCATTCGCGTGAACTTTCTACGGTTGAAGGCGGCGATCCGGACTCTAGTCGTTCCGATACACGTTTCCTATCGTAAATGGCGGCATAAACACACATTCTCTCCTAAACGTCTTCTTTTTCAACGCAACTCGTCAAACCGTTCTACTCGACTCAGTCTCGACGATCCGAGCCGAAGATCAACCAGGAATGAAAATGGAGCAGGCGATCTCTTCTGAAGCCTTTTGCAATCCCCTCTCGCTTGAATCGCCGCCTCGTTTCCTGCTCGCTGCTTGAACGGCGAGGGGTGAGCGCGAGTGGCTGCTTTTAGCGGAGAAGCGGCTACTCGCGAGCGGCCATTCGTTCTGCGCGCTTCCGTCCACCCTCCCTCGCGCCCGCTCGTCCGCCGGCCGGTCAGCGGAGGAGGCGGCGAGGGCGAGCGGGAGGTCGAAGACGACGGCAGGCGCGAATGAGTGGTCGGGGAGAACTCCCGGCTGCCCCCGACCGCGGGGATCACGAGGGAGAGCGGGAAGAGCGGATGAGGTGGAAGGGGGAGGAGGAGAGCTGCCCCCTTCTCCTCCCCCGCTTCTTTCCGCCCATCCGAGGGGGAAGGCGGAGAGTGGAGGGCCAGCGGATTGCACTCGGCCGGCTGGAAGGAAGCGAAGCAGAGGCGAGTGTAGGGCGATATCAACCCCCGGCCCTCCCGTCGACCATTCCCACCAAGCGAGCAAGCGGCACGAGGGAACGGCCGTGTGGAGCGCCCCCTTCCAACCGCCCACCACTCGGCGGCAGTCGGCCGCCATCCCGCCGAAACGAGCGAGCGGTCGGGCGATTTTCCCGCTGCCGCCTGCCGCTCTCCGCTGGATTTCGCCCGCCCGTCCGCCCCACCGGCCGCCGAACGAGCCGCCCGCCCGTCGGGAACACGAAGTAGTCGCTCGAGCGGCAGACGGCACCCGCCGCTTTGTTTCTTCGGTGAAGTCGCGTGGCGAGCGTCGACACTCCGGAGGGGGCAAACCGGCCATTCGAAGAGGAGGCGGCGGGACCTGACGAGGAGGACGGGCGGGCGAGCAGGTGACTCGAGCGGCAACAAAAAAAGGAAGCGGACCGACCTTTGCGCGGTCCTTCCCAGACAAACAGCTCGCTGGCTCGCTCGGGGATGCGAAAGGAAGGTGCAAGCCGATCGAACGGCGAAAAGGTCAGCCGGCCGGCAGGAGCGGTCGCACGAGCGCTTTGCTTTTCGCTTTCTTCCTTCCGTTCCGTCTTGACTCATTTTTTCGTCCTGGTCGGCGAAATAGATCCGGGTGTGGCCTTCGATTGTTTCTGCCGCGAGCCGAGTTTGTTGAGGCATCAGCCATCTGTTCTGGTTTACCTCGACTCCAGTTTGAGCGTGGATCAAACAAATTCTCGGGCTTTAAACGGTCTTCTGGGTATGTCGACAAACGGGTGGTTCAGTTGGCGCTCGAAAGTCGACCAACAAAAAGTTTCATCTGTCAATCCCAACGCTCGCCTTCTTTTCCTTATTCGCGTGCCCCTATTGAATGGAATTGGCCTCTTTGGACGAGTGAGACCAACAAAAGAGCTGGATTCGTTCTTTTCCTTCACGTTTGGCGTTTTTCAACCGACCAACAGCGACAGGCCTTTGCGGTCGACCCGCAGTCATTCGCCGTTTGGGGCCGCCCAACAGAAAGCGGGGCGGCGAGGTCCTTTGCGGTGAGCGGCCCGCGTTTCGCGTCGAGCTGCGCGGCACTCAACAGAGGCTGCTTTCGGTTCGGGCAGGGCTTTGGCGGGCGGCGGACGCGCCTCTTCGCCTCGCTCGATCACCGCGATTTCGTGGCTTTCCCACGTTGTTCAGTCCATTCTTCACGCATTTATTTCCAGCCCACAATGGTGCGAACTCGCAATCAAGAGCGGGAGTACCAGGAGGAGCTCGACGCAGTCGAATTCAAACCGCCGCGACCGCCCCAGCCGAAGCGCCGCCGCCCCGACCGGCCGCCCGTCGTCACGCTCGACGAGAACGGCGAGCGGGAAGCCGAGCGTCCAGCGGCAACACCAGCCATCGTCTACGTGAAAGCGGAGCCCGCCGACGACGACGCGACCGCACGGAAGCAGCGGAAGAAGAAGCCAAAGAAGAAAAGGACGGCAACGGCCACCGCTGACGGTCGAATCCAGCAGATCAAACGAGAGGACAGGTGAGGTAGTCATTTCGACGTGACCGACATTTGTGTTTTAAGCGAGCCCGAACGGAATCACGAGCAACACGAAAGGAGCGAACCCGCTGAACTCCAACCAAACGCTTTGGCGGGTGACGCGGAAGACAAACGATCGAAGGAACGGACTCGGAGGACGAAGGAAGTTGGGTACGTCCGTGTAACCTCCCGATGATTCTTTGGCGTTCATTTCCAGTTCGTCTGCAAAGCATGCGGTTGGGAGACCGGCAACGCAGTCAACTACCGGAAGCACCTGAAAAAGCATTCGATCACGGACGGCTTCGGCTGTTCGCTCTGCGGCCAGATGTTCGCTCGGTTCTTGCACCGAAACGTGCACGAAAAAGGCCGGCATGAATTTGAGCGACAGGAGAGAGACCGGGAATGCAAGGGCGCTGTCAAGATCCCCCCGGTTAGTGCCCAACTCGTCGTTCATTTGCTTAATCTAAAGTTGTAGAGCGATGTGGAGAAATACACAGAAGTGGGCACAAACTTCGCGCAGATCCAAGCGGAGGCGAAACCTGCCGGCCAATTGACGCCACAGGTATCGTTCCGTTGCATTGGAGACCACTTTTCGGTTCCTTTTTAGTTCGTCTGCTCGATGTGCGGCTTCTTCACCCACAGGCAGCCGACCTACCGCGCCCATCTGAAGGGCCACTCGCTAACGTGCGGCTTCTGTTGCTCCTTGTGCGGCATTTTTCCTCGCCGACCACAAGCTTCGCAACACTCACGAGGCGAAACAGCATGGATTCGAACGGGAAGAAGCGGACAAGGAATACAATGGAGCCATCAAGATTACACCGGTTTGTGAACGTTTGATGGCAGTTTGTTCATCGTTGCTTTCAGAACGACCTAAAGAAGTACCGCCAAGTGGGAACAAACTTCGACACGGTTCAAGCCGGGGCGAAGACGGCCGGAGTGGTGAAACCGAAGGTGAGTGTTGCGGCTTTGTACAGCGATGTATGTTTTGTTTAGTTCGAGTGTCCCATCTGCGGTTTCGTGACCAAATGCGCGCCGGCTTATCACAATCACTTGAAGGCGCATTCGAACACGCACGACTTCTGCTGCTCCTTTTTGCGGACTCTTGTTTGAAGCAAGCACGGGATCGAAACTTTCACGAACACCGGCAGCACGGATTTGACCGGCAAGAGGAGGACAAAGCGTACAGCGATGCCGTCAAGATTCCAGCGGTTTGCGGGTCTTCAGCATCCTCTTAATATCTTCTTTGTTTAGAACGAACTGGCGAACTACAGACACGTGGGCACGAACTTTGCGGAGGTCCAAGCGAAGGCGAAAGACGCCCGCGGGTCGGTGGCGATATCACGGGTGAGTTTCTCGTCATCTGCGGCAGAATTCAAAGGCTATTGTGCATTCCGTTGGGCACTAATCGAATGCTTTAGTTTGTGTGTGCAAGCTGCGGCTTCGGGACCAACAGTTCGGTAGCTCATCGGCTTCATTCGGGCGCACATTCGAACAGGGACGGCTACTGCTGCTCCTTCTGTGGAATTCATGCTGCAGTGAGCCACACGCGAAACGAGCACGAACATGCGTTTCATGGATTTGAGCGATTGCCCGCCGATCGGGGCTTCCGAGGAGTCATCAAAATTGCATCGGTTCATAGGTTCTCGGCTTTCTCTTCATTCCTCCGCGCATTTTAGAGCGATCTGAAAAAGTACACGCATGTGGGCACGAACTTCGCGGCGATTCAGCTGGACGCGAAAAGCCCCGGCAAAGTTTACGTGAAGCGACGGTACGGCGACGAGAATGTGCGTTCTCTCTTGAGTACTGAGCAAAATTATTCTTTTTGCAGCGTTGCAAGGAGTGTGGAGTGATGGTGCATAAGCATGACAAGCACAAATCCCAGCATGTGGACAGCCACGGAAAGGCGCTCTGTTCGGTGTGCGGGATCGGTTTCAATCAAGGAAACAACCGACGAGTTCATGAGTGGAAGCAGCACGGCTTCGAGCGAGATGTGGCCGACTTGAGCACGAAAAAGGCGATTCGAATACCATTGGTGAGATTCTTCGTCTGCTGTTCAATCGTTAACCTTCAATCTGTAGGGCCAGTATGGACATTTGCAGAATCTAACGACCAACTTCGCTGCCGTTCAATCCAAAGCCGTCGCGAGCAAACGAACCAACAAGAGTGCCCGCCGCAGCGCCCACTACTTCCGACGGTTAGGGCAAACTTTGGAGAAGAAGAAAACGAACGCGCGCATCAGACGGCTGCTTTCTCTCAACCCGAAGCTGGAGGACGCGCTGGACGAAGACGAGATGCGGGCGGTCGTCGAAGCGGAGAAAGACGACCGCGGCCGACGGCAGGCGAAAAAGCGGCGTCGAGTGGAATCCAGCGAGGAGTCTGAAACGGGCGACGCGGACTGGGTGAGCGACGAGGAGAAGTCCGAAGATGGCTTCTCGGAGGGCGAACGAGAGGAGGAGGACGACCTGGAAGCGGCTCTCAAAGTCGAAATCATCGACGACTCTTGATTGTCTTTTGAATAAACAACGCGTGTTTTTATCGACAACTCTCGTGCATCACTTTGCATTGGCCGTTTCGTTCTTATCAGCGATCAGATCTCCGGGTCGCTGTTGAACGAACGACCGTTGTGTTCGAGATGGATTGGACAGGACGACAACAGAACGCGCCAATCGCTCGCTTTCCCCCCCACTCAGCCGTTGACCTTTTCGAATTCCCAATCCGCCTGCTCGTTCGCCCCTCGCGCGCCCAAATTTCGCCCCTTTGTCTGCGGCCCCCCGCACGCGTTTCCCATTCAATTGACTTTGCGAACGGGCCGCACGGGGACGCCGCCGATCGCCGCCACGAATTCGAATTGGGAAGGCGGCGGAGGACGCGCGGGACACGAGCGGGCCGTTTTCTAATCGTTTAGCTCTGGAATTCCTTTCATTTTCGGTTGACCATTGGTTTCTGTCCGCTGATCGGAGTCGCTTTTCCTTTGCCGGTGCGTCAAGAGTGTCCGTTGACCTTGCGGGCATCTCCGTCTTGAAGTGCCGTCCAGCAGAAGCGGCGGCGAGTTCAAACGGGGCGGGCGGCCCACTTATCGCGTAAGTGCGCGACCCTTGACGAGCGGCTCGCTTTCTTGTTCGGGCAGATTTTGGCGGGCCAAAGGGCGCGTTCTACTCTTTGTTGTTTGATCGTTGCGACCAGCACGACTTCCTTCCTGATCGCTCTCGCTTCAGAATGACCGGCCGCGTGTTCACAAAGCGGACGCGAGCCCAACAACGGCAGTACGAAAAGGAGCTGGACGCCTTCGACTACAAACCGATGCGCCCGCCCCAACAGAAGCGCCGCCGGACGGTCCCTCCGCTCGACGTGGTCATCGACGAGGACGGCGAAAGGGAAGAACCGCCGGAAACGCCTTCCATTCAGCAAGCGCCCCCACCGTCGCTCCACCAAACGCCCATTTGGGTCAAAGAAGAGCCCCGAGTGAAGCAAGAGCCCACCGACAACCTCACCGCCGCCACCCGGCCGAAACGGAAGAAGAAACTCGGCGAGAGCAAAACGAAGTCTAACACGCACTCGTCCTGCAGGTGAAGCAGGAAGGCGGGTAAGCGAAGCTGAATGATTTGATTCATGGTTGTTTGCCTTTCGCGAGCAACTGCAAGGGGTCAGCGCGCAGTCGGAATCTGGCGGACTGGACAAGGGCGAGGACCCGGTGGACAAAACGAACGGCACGCCGAGTGCTTCAGAAGACAGGACGGACGACGAGTTCGACGGAACCACATCGGACACTTCAATTGAGCCCACAAAGCGGAAATACAAAAGCCGAGTAAGTTAGGTCGTCTTTCACGATCTTATCCGTTCACTTTCAGTACACATGTGCGACGTGCGGCTACCGGACGCACCACACCCACCATTTTGAAGGCCACTTGAACGGCCACTTGAAAACTCAAGGATTCTGCTGCACTTTGTGCGGGCTTTTCTTCACGAACAGCCCGCAGCGAAACCGCCACGAGGAGAAGCGGCACGGCTTCGAGCGGCAAGAAGCCGACCGGAAGTACAACGGCGCCATCAAAATCCCGCCGGTTTGTTCTCGGTCGTTTCATCTACCAGTGAACGTTTTAGACGGCGCTAAAGGAGTATTCGCAAGTGGGCACAAACTTTGCGTTGCTTCAAGCGGATGCCAAGGTGGCCGGCGAGGTCGCCAGTTCGCCAGTGAGTTCGGCTTTGCGTTTTGGGAAAAATAAAACACACCCTGGACATTGAGCCAGTAATGAATGTCCAAATTTAGTGGATGTGCGCGACGTGCGGCTACGTGGCCCCCACGGCCGGCGGCTATCGGAAACATCTGAGAGCACATTCAAATGGGCACAAATTTCGTTGTTCGTTCTGCGGCATTTGGTCCGCCAACTGCAAAGACCGCAACCGACACGAACAAAGGCAGCACGCATTCGAGCGACAAGGCGGCGATCGTTTGTTTTCCGGGCCCATCCGCATTTCTTTCGCTGCGTGCACCGTTTGCTTGTTCGGTTCATCGTCTCGCATTCAGGAAGATCTGCCAAAATACAAACAAATGGGCACAAATTTTGCGGAAGTCCAAGCGGAGGGGAAAGTCGCGGGCGAATTCTGTTCGCGGGTACGTTCATTTCCCATTTTTGTGGTCGTTTTTAGTTGGCCTTTCAAGAGATTACCTCTCATGACTGTATCATTTGAATTCCAGTACGTGTGCCCGACCTGCGGCTTCACAACCAACCAGTCGTTCTACTTTGACGGCCATTTGAACGGGCATTCGAAGACGATTGGCTTCTGCTGCTCTTTTTGCGGCGTTTATTTTGTGGGTAGCACCAATCGCAACATTCACGAGAAGCAGCACCACGGCTTCGAACGCCAGGCTGTCGACAAAACGGTTCAATGGAGCCGTCAAAATCCCGCGGGTTCGCGCCCCTTCGGCTTCTTTTTTGTTTGTTTTCTGTTTCAGAGCGACCTGCCAAAGTACAAACAAGTGGGCACGAACTTCACGGAGGTCCAGACGAAGGCGAAAACCGCAGGACAGTGCTTTTCGAAACGAGTGGACAAGGGTAGGTCCTGTCCGCCTTGCGTAATCATAGCTTGAAGCGACTTACAGACGTGTTGGGAATGCGGAATGCACACGTTCGTGCTTTCCGTGCACAAAACACGTCATGCAAACAGTAAGGAGATGTTTCGCTGTTCATTATGCGGCATCGCCTTTGCGGAAGAAAAAGGCAGACGGACCCACGAGCTCAACGCGCACGGTTTTAAGCGAGACATGGTCGATCGGAAAATGCATGAGGCGATTGAGATCCCGCCGGTAAGTCCTTCCATTTCGCTCACCTCATTCCCACTCCACTTGCAGGAGCATTACGCGCAGCTGCGGAATCTGACGACCAATTTCGTCGCCGTCCAATCCGCGGCGGTCGCGAGCAAGCGGACCGACGAGAGCGCCCGCCGCACTGCCCACTACTTCCGCCAGCTGGAGCCCAAATCTGGAGAAGCAAGGAGACGGGCGAGCGGCACGGGCAACAACCGCGGCGGCAGCGGGCGAACGGACGGCTCGAAGTCGAATCCGAGGACGAAGACGGCGAGTCGAGTGACGACGAATCGTGGACAGAGGACGGGCACGTTTGACCGAAGATCGTTGTTTGATTCTCTTCTTTGGAGAATAAACCTTTTTTGATTCTACAAAAGGAATCATTCGACGAACGAGTCGATCGATCTCAAGCGTCTCCCAACTACACGGAGAGACCGCTGACTGTCGCTCGTTCGCTTGCTCAGCCACTTCCTTTCTGCAGCTGAGAACGAGAGCAACGAGGCTTTCAATGACTGCAAACGGCGACAATTGCCATCTTCACGACTCAGCTTGCAAGCTTTCGTTTTCGTGAGGGCGGTCGAATGAAAGCGGTCCCACTTCTAAACGAGCGTGTTAAAAAAAGAAGACTTTACGGGAAACCCGACCGTTATCGTTTGTGTTCGCCACCTCGAGCAACACCTAAGCAAGCCGTTTGGTCACCAGCCGACCACGGTTCGATCGCTGAATCAACGCGTGCGGCGGAGAAGCCGGGGTCACTCCGACCTACCTCGCTAGCCCGGCGTCGATTCTCTCGCCCCGCCAATAGCTCAGTTGGTAGAGCGGTGGACTGTAAAGCGCGAGGTTGTCATCCATAGGCCGCTGGTTCGACTCCAGCTTGGCGGATTGGGCTTTTTGCTTTTGGCGTGCTTGATTCTTCTGGTTTATTTTGTCACTGAATACCCTTGAAACAACTCAACGCTCCTCTAACGGGTTTTTATTGTTTACTCAAAAGAAATATTCGTTCGTCGGGCTGTTCACGACGAAGGGCCCATGAAGTGGCCGAAGAAGAGGGGCGTCTTCTCGTACGTGATGAGGAAAGCGAACGGATGGTCCGCGCGGAAAGGAACAGGGACGTGCTCATAACCATCGCAACCACAGGGACGCCATGTACACGGCTGCCGCTGCTTCACAGCCCTTCTCATTCACCTGAAAAGGGGAAGAGTGGGTTGACGGCAAACGAACGACAGTTGCAAGGGATTCGGAAAAGAGTTGTGTGTTTGAAACGAGCGGATTGGGTACGCCAAGGGCAGCTCATTTTAATTGTTCGCAACAAAGAATCCTTGCAACAAAAAGACCAGAAACGACCATTCCCGCCCTCAGACTCGCCTGCTCACCTCAATCGTGGCCATGTGCACGCCTTCCGAAATGAAAAGCGGCTGCTCGTCTGCGATTCCGCTGAAGTCGGCGTTCAGCTTGAAGCCCTGCGAAAAGCCCAGTTTCTCCAGCACTTCCTTCAGTCCGAACTGCGAGGCGACCGAGAAGCGCGGCAGTTCGACCTACGGGAAGGAAACGAGTGAGCACGTGGAACACCGCTCGCCACTCACGTTCACTTCCTGTTGCTTCAAGCGGCCGGTCAGATCGAGCAGCGCGGCGCCCGTCCATCTTCTGTAGCCAATGGGCGAGTCCAAAGCGCTCTTTCGGCAGGAAGATCGTGAAGGTCGAGCGGGCGTCGAAGTCCGTGAACGGAAGCTCCAGCACCTGCACGTCGTCCGTTGCCGCGTAGGGCACCCTGGTGTGCAGCTTCCATCATTTTCACCTGCGGAAAGGAATGGGTGAACTAGGGAAGAGAAGGATGAACCCACCTCCCTTTTGGTCTTTTTGTCGACGTAGAACGTCTCCCTTTGTTCGTGTTTTCCTCCTCAAAACGATAAGCCCACTGGCCCTGCAAACAGCTCATCTTTGTTTCTTTTGTTCTCAATAGGTTTTGTGGGAATAGTCTCGTACCACCTCCTACCGCCAGGCAGACACCAACTGTCTTCTACCTGAGCCCTTATTCGCTTTCCAAACACCCGCCACTCACCTTAAGTAGACGGCGTTGACGAGCAACAGTCGGGTCTCGGCATCGATGGCCTCCGCGTTGAGCAGGTCGTGGATCTTACCGTGAGTGGTCCTCCGCCACAAAGGCGTTGATCTCGCCGGCCACCTTTGCCGGCTGCCCGAAGTCCACCTGCTTGAAGTGGCCGCCGAACTTCTCGTCGATCAGCTGCCGGTAGGCGGCCTTCACCTGCAGGTCATGGGCGGCATACGCCCGATTGGCCAGCCCCAGGCGAACGAAGAAGCTGGAGTCCATGTACTCGTCTCAAAGAAGATGCATTGGAGGATAGGTGAAGGAGGCAAACCGTCTGCATATTTCGTCTCCTTCTTGTCGGTTGTCAGATCGGTGAGCGTTTGCTGAAAGAGCGAATCGAGAGCATCGCCCGTGATCTCGCCTGCAAAAAGCGAGCGAGTGAGTGAAAGAGCGAAGCAGAAAGGAGAACCTTTGGCGAACACCCGCTCGAATTCCCGCCGCGTGTCGCCCGCCGCTCCCGCGTAGGGCAGCGAGAGGGCGAACGCGACGGCGATCGGCGAGACGATCACCGAATCCTCCGATTTGGCGGCCGCTTCTCGCAGCAGCCCGACGGCAAAGTCGGTTTGAGCGGCGGCGAACGCTTGGTTGCCGGCCATCTCTGCAAACGGAGGAGAAAGGTGAACAACGAAAGAACACGAATTGCACGTCTCGCAGTAGGCGGCAAAACACTCCACCCTGCTCAATTCAACGGCCTAACAAGAAGACCCGCTTGTCAATCTTCGCCGCGCGCCCGAGAGCACGAAAGAGCGGCCGCAACCACGCGCTCGCTTGCCGCTCGGGCCCGAAGTGTGCGGGCAAGCGTCGCGCACTGGCAAGTGGCCAAAAGAAAGCGGAGAGCATCCGGCCGTCCGCTGACCGCCGCGAATGGACCTCCGCTTTCCTCGCCGCTTTTCCTTTACTACTTCTTGCGTTGAGCGTTCATTTGCGGATATAACGCCGCTTTTTGCTTCCAGTCATGACAGCGCGTTTTATTGGAGCTGTCTAAACAACTCGGACACAAACAAATAGAGTCACTCGGAAACGTAATGGGTGAGTACAAAGACCAAGTTCGTTCCATCCACTTGGCAGTCCCAAATGCAATCGATGGCGAGATTTCGGCGTTTGAGCTCCTGCACGTACTGAGCGTCGAATCCCCCCGTTTGGATGGTGAAGTGCGGCTGTTGCGTGAAGAATTGTTCGATTGCTTTGTGCGCTCGCCAGTACGCTTCCTAAATGCTTTGGGTGAGGTTGAAAAGGCAAAAGAGAAGCCAACGGCAGATTCTCCCGTCAGATATTGCAGGTAGATTTCAGTGCGCAGTCGTTCCAATCGAACGCCCGCCGCTTTTGGCCACGTTGAGCAAATGGAAAGAGCGGCCGACGAGTGACATCAGCGAGCTGTAGGCGTTGAAAGCTTTCTAAACCCAAATAAACGAAAGAAATGAAGTGTGCTTACAGTCGTGCAGTTTAACGTGAAGAAAGCGTGGCTAATTTCGAGAACAAATCGCCGGTTCAGCGAGCGAAGGTTCTCAAAAGGCTAGCCGAAAGTGGGCAGCCTCCTTTTCTTCCCACGGCGACTTGGACCAAGCACAAAGAATCATCCCCTCTCAGCCGTCAGGATTGACGTTAAGGATCACTCTCTCCACAGCGCGTTCCATTCGCATCTGAAGAGGACGAACAATGCGGAAGAGCCTCAACGGAGAACTCACGGTCCATTTGCGGCGAGATCTTCGATTCGCACTCGCAAAGTGAGCACACGAGCGGGCGTTTGGAAAAATGGGGTGAGATCTAAAGGATGAAACAGCTCGCTATAAAAAAAGAAAAGACGAACACGGGAAAGAATCGGAATATTTGCCTACAGACACACGTTCCATCACTTCAAAGTTATGTCCAAGCAGAACGCTTGCATTGCCAAGAGTCAAGCGTAGTAACCTTGACGATCTTGTCGTCGGACAGCACGTCCCGTAGAACAGCGAACAGTTGATGTTGCTTTTGGACGCCGGTGATCGTCAGTTCGATCGCTTTCAGGCTGTGATGATCTGAGGCGCAAGTGAAAGCCGCATAAACCTCAAATACTTGCCTTTCAATGTCGAAAGAATCATGTGCGCCCGCAAGATTGGGTGGAACGTGGATGGAGGCACGGTCCAAAGCCACGCTGTGATGCGGTCCAACCACGCCACGCGTAGAAGACGAAGGAGTGAACCGACAGCCAAGTGATCGCTCGTCAAGTACACAAACCACCGGCCAGTGCCCACCGAAAGCAGGACCACTTCGTGAATGCCGACCATTGCATCGCGTGTGTGTGTCTTCTGCGTTCGATTGAAGAAGGCGGATGGGAAAGCAGCCGAGCAGAAGAGGAAGCGGAGAGTGCGCATTCGAAGAGCAGCACGATCCAGCGCGTAGTCGGGGTCCAGCGGGTCGAGCATGTTGCCCGTCAGTCCGGTGTCCAATGCGCACTTTAAGAGCAAAAAGCGACCAGTTGCCTTCAATTTTGCCACCTTCCGTTCGGCCGGCTGCAGGGCGAACATTTCGACGAACAACGGAGAGTGGGGTAAGCGATCGATTGTGGGGCAGCAAGCAGCGAATGCCGACGCCCACAACTCGGCGACCCAAGCGGCCGCCCCCGCGTTCCATTGCGCGAGCGGCGTTAGAGCGTTGCGCATTGGTGGGAGAGTAGACGGATGGACTTTTGAGCGACCCCCGTCGATCCCAACGATTACTCCGCCTACTGCCCGCGATTAATGCTGTTCTTCTTTGTGAAAAACTGCGACGATTGCGAAATTCCGTTCCGAGAATTGGCACTCGGGCACATCGCAGTGCACGACGGAAGCCAGGCGTAAGTTTCGTGTGTTCGGTGTGCGGGATCGGCTCAATTGCTCACCAAACATCGGCAAATCCACAGCTCCGCGTGCACAACTTCCAACCGGACATGGCCGACTGGGCGACCCGAAAAGCCGTTCAGATTCTGCCGGTCAGCCTTCCTCGTTCCCTTTAACTTCATTCCTTCACCATTTGTAAAAACAATTCAATCAACTGCGCCAATTGACCACGAACTTCGCCTTCCGTTCAAGTCGAAGGCGGTGGCGAGCAAGCGGACCGACTTGAGCGCCCGCCGCACCGCCCGCTTCCACCGGCAGCGAGCGAAAAATGGGAACGGGCGGACACGTGGGTCTAAGCGGCTGCTCGCCGTCGACCCGAAGCTGGAAGACGCAATGGACGAACAGGAGATGCGGGCGCTCATCCAGGTCGAAACTGAAGCGATGGGCGGTCGAGCGAAGAAAGGACGGCGAATGAAGTTTGGCGAAAAGGTGGCGAGTGGGAGAACGGCTGCGGGGTAGCGGCATCAACGAGCGATCCATGCCCAACCGTTTCAATCATTCAACGAAAAGAAGGTTTATTCGGGAGGCAACATTTGATCAGTTTAGACAAAAAAAGGAGTCATAAAGAAGCAAAGCGAGACATCTCACTGTGGACCATGCGAAGATGTCGAATCGTTCGCCACTTCCGGCTCGGCATCCTTTTGCGGTTTCTGCGGCTCCTTTTGTTTTTCGCCTGACGGCCGACCGCCTCTACTCGCCATGCGGACAGCCACGGCAAGAAGCGGCAGACAGAACAAGGGACCAAGTAATGACCGGGGGAAAGGTCATGGGGGGAGGGAAGGAGTTGTAATATCGCCATGCCCTGTACGGGTCGTGGAGGCTGCTCGGCAGTCGGGCGAACGTCTGCGAGTGGCTCCTTGGGAGGTTCGAAGCGCTTGGTCGCCGTCCGCACCCTCTTCCAACTGCCTCCAGCCCGGAAAGCGGCGACCTTGGCCTTCAACGCGTCGAGCAACTCGGCCGTGTTCGAAGAGAGCGCGTTCTTCTGCAATCGACGCAAACAGATCATTCGGCGGCTCTTCTCGTTCACCCACCTTCTCCAACTCTGCTTTCAGTTGCTGCTGCTCAAAGCCGACGAAAACGAGAGCGAGGAGCAGAACGAGAAGGCCGATCTTCCACGATCCGCCGTGGTCCGCCTTGGTGCTGAAATCAAAGAGAATGAAACCAAAGGATTGAGTGCGGAGAGCTCACGACTGATGTCCGACCCTCCACTTGCTGGTTCCTTTGCGTTGAGCACAATGGAAATCTGAAGTGGTGTAAGAAACAAAAAACACAGGACCTGCTCCCTCGTTTCTTTCCGCTGATTCGAAGCGAGAGACCGGCCGCGGCAATCAAGCTTGATGTCCAGAGAGCGGGCACCTCTTGTGCTCTTCTTGCGAACGTTGGAACCGGCCGGCTGAAAACGAGCGGATCGTGGAGGCGATCCCGGCTGAAGACCGCTCACCTCAACCATCGCCACCGAGCCCGAGTCGCGTTTGTCTTTTGAATGGGCAGTTCGCTCGGTCGGGTGGCGAGGTGGCGGCGGGGCCGGCCCACACAAAACTCGGACGCGTCGTCCAGTGCCGTGCGCTCAAACGCAAAAAAACGCGCGGCCTGCCGACCTCGCCGATGCGTTCGGTTCCGTTGAACAAACAAGCGGGTTGGGGCCTGCTCGACGCTTGATCACCGTGATTCGCGCCAACCGTCGCCCACACAAAGCTCTCCTCGGTCCCAACAGCGCGCGTACAAATGGAGCCGGTGAAGCTGAAATGCAAACCGATGCCGCAGCTTTGCTTTCCATTCTTTTTTCGTTTGGCGGGCAGAGCCACAAAAAGCAAAAGCCAATGCATTCCTCCGACCACACAACGGCGGCTTCAAAAAGCAGGCGCGTGCATCATTTCGATCGTTCCAACACTCCAGCTGACCACAAGTCGATCGTTTATTCAAGGATCTTACGAGAGAGTGGAGTTGGCGAGCGCCCCGAGCAGCCGCGTCGATCTCGGCCCGCAAGGCCGCCCCGTGGGCGAGTCGAGCGTCCAGTTTGAGCTGCAGGCCCTTCACCGCCTCGCGCAGCAGCCAACCCTCCACCCGCAGCGAGCGGAACGTCTCGGTTGCGTTCGCCACGGGATCCTGCGGCGGCGCGGCCATCGAGCTGTTTATAAAATCCGAAATCGTAAACATAAGGGTAAACGAAAGAATCACGGCGACCAAAGCGAAAAGAGCCGGCCACCACATCTCGCTAAAATCCACCAATTAGACGTGGGCAGCATCGGTACGACTCACCACACAACGCCTCGTCCTCCATGTGCTTCTTGTAGGCCTGCACCACCTTCGGGCAAAAGGAGCGAATGAAATTGTTTGTCTGCAACAACAAGCGATTGGGCAAACGAAAGGAGTCCGCGCCCACCGCCTTCTTCGTCGGGATGCCCGGTGGGCGGGATCTCCTGTTTGTCGCGCGTTTCGTCAAATACATCCGGGGAATCTAAACAAAAGAAAAAAGCGAATAAAAGAAAGGAGAATAACGAACAAAGTCTCTTCGTTCCCCTTACCCACCACGATTGGCGCTTCGAGCGGTGCCGCTAGCATCCCCCGCGTGAGTTCTTTCATTTCGGGCTGCAACACGAGCGATGAGCATGGTGAAGAAGGAGCATAAGTAGCGAGTATTTCTACGTCTGTTTCACGCTCTTCAACGTCCACTCGATCAACGACAATTTGATACGAGTTTATTCACTAAATATTTCGACCCGGACGGCCGCCCTCCCCCCCGAACAGGGCGTCGTGTTCCCGCCGCAGTCGAGTGCGCTTCTTCCTCCAATTCGCCCACTTCCACGCCCAGCCGGTCGGATTCCTTGCGCAGCCGCTCGTAGGCGCCCGTCCAGAAGTCCGAGCGGTTGCGCCACGCGGCCACAAGAGCGTCCGCCTTCTTCTGCCGCTTCACGAACGCGGGCGCTTCTTTGGGGTCCGGCATCCAGTGGACCAACGAGCAGATGGCCGCGATGCTCACGAGAATGTAGAGGAGGAGCAGAAGCGGAGTCCACACTCCGCAGCACGCTAACGAGTCCTCCTCTTTTTGTTGCCGTCGGGGATGAGGCATCTGCAAGAGACGGTTGGTTGGAAGCTAGAATAAGAGCAGATAACGAGTCGCTGGAAAACGACTATGGACCGAATTTAACAGCCTAAAAACTCTTATTTATTAAACAGACTAACGCAAAATGCACGCCCACAAGCAGCGACAAACGAGCAGACAGAACGGGAAGCTCAGCGAGGCAAGAGCGAACGCCCATTTCTTCTCAAGCGGGTCGGGGGAGCAAGGCAAGAAGATCAGTGTATTCATTGCCGAACTAAACCAGCAGACTCCCCACAACAACGAGAAAGAGATCCGTTCTTGCACATTGAAGGGACAGAACCTGTAAATAAACAGCACTCACGGAACGGTAGGCATCCTCGCCAGACGAAATGGGCGAAACGAGCCCAAAGAGGGAGGGACGGGAAGAGGGGGGAGGGGGAGGGGCGCGCGCCAGGGGGGGGGGGGGGCGGGGGGCGGGGGGGGGCCCGACCGAAGACCAAGCAACGAGTACAGGGGGAGGGAGAAAAAAGGTATGACAACCACGAACAGCGAACAAAAACGCACGTAAATTTAACGGTCATCGGTCAAAAATTCAGAGAAGCAGAAAGGAGGCGAGGGATTGTCGACAGGGGAAACCACCGCCTCGAAGGTCGCTTTTCTCGTCCACATCTGCGTGGGAAGGCCCACCGCTCGCCGCCCTCCAGCCACGTCTCCGAGCACTCCTTCTCGTAGCCGTACGTTCGGATCCAATAGCGGCCGTTCGGGCGGATCGGCTGGTCGTCCGTGCAGTCGACGAAGTCGCCGAACTGCAGGTCGAAGCGGAGCAACAGGCGGCCGGAGTGGTCGTCATTCTCGAACGGGTGCTCTCCGCTTGTACACCTCCAACAGGGCGCCCTCGTTCTCGCCGGGCAGCGCGTGCACTTCCTTCGGCGAGTCGTCGTTGAAGAGGAGCGTGAAGGGGACGAGCTGCAACGAGGGAGAAGGATTGGATTCCCTTCAGTTCGAATGCACGCACCCAATTGGTGACGAGAACGCGGTAGTTGGCGCCGTCCTCCACCTCCCGCTCGAAGGGCCACCGGCTCGCCCGTCCGCCGGTCGACCGCCGAATCGATCGGGAAGTCGACCGCTCCGGAGTTCCGCCGCCTCCGCCCGCAGCTGCCGGACGGCCGCCCGGACGGTCGAGCCGGCGGGCACGTTCAGCACGCGGCTAATCCGAGCGTTTCACCGCTTGAAGTGCTTCTTGAGGTCGACCACGTGCAGGAGGATCTGAAAGAGCATGTGAGTGAGGGTGTGCGGTCTGTTCGGTCCGCTCTCACCTTCACCGTATTTGGTGTCGCCTTCTTCTCGTCCGACCACTCCGCCGGGCACAGCTCGAAGTCGCTTCCGCTCGGTGATTCCTGCATGTCGGCACTAAAGAAGGAGTTGCGAGTAGAAGCGATTGGCTGGAAGAAGCGGGTTGAATGCTCGAAGCAAACGGAACGAAGGAAGAAATGGCTACGTGGACGAAACGAAAAGCGAGTTTCTCGCGCACTCAACGGCAACCGCACGAAAAAAGCGAATGGAAGGAGCAAGCGTCGTCCGGGCGGCGACTCCGACTCGAATGAGCCGGCCGAAAAGCGGCGTTGTGTGGGGTCAAACGAACGCGCGAGTGGACAGCCTGACGCAGGCGCGCGCACCGCGGCGGCGAGCGCGGAAAATCTTCGCCGCTGGTTCCTCCTCCCGCACGGGGAATGGCGGGCCACTCGCCGTGTGCATGATCGTTGGTGTCCTTCCAGTCGGTATTGTCCGCCATCATCGGCCCACGGCTGCTCTTCCTCCCGACCACCAAGAGTTGTCGACCTGCGACAATCTTCTACAGCGTTTGCTGTTCCCAACGGCCGAGTGCCGACGGGAACTTTCGGAGCTGAGCGCTTCATCTTCTTTCGGCTGCCGCTTGAAGCCGTCGGTCGCGCTCCCGGGGGGGCGCGCGCCGCACTCCGCCCCCCCCGGGGGAAAAGGGGCGGGGGGGGGGGGGGGGGGGGGGGGGGGCCCGGGGGGGAAAACCGGGGGGGGAAAAAAAAAAAACCTTTCGGTCATCTCCTGGCTTCAGGGTCGGCGATCCGCCATCTCGACACCCCTGACTTCGTTGTGTTTGGTGTCGACAGATGTTCAACCGTCTGTTCGATGGGAAATAAAAGAGTGCGTGCTAATGAGGGGAACGCCGTGCAGTCCGCATTCGTCTTTCGATCAAAGGAAAAATCACGAACGAACCCTGTAGCTCAACGGTCGTCTGACGCTGGCGGTCTGTTCGCCCCTGCATTCTCGACCAGGATAAATTTCGTTGAAATACGCCCTCTTTGTCGGCAAACAAGCAACATCACGAGCTAAAAACCGCAAGCCAAGAGGGCGAGCAGAAGAGGGCGACCGAAAGGGGGGCGGCCGGATGTTTGGCACGAGTCGTCCGAAAAGGTCGGGCGCCCAAACGAGCGGATTGTTTCGAATTGACGTTGGACGGAAGCGGGGCGAACGGATGGAAGCAGGACAAAGAAGGAGGTCTGAGTGATTGCTCACTAAAGGATTCACCCATTCAAGATGAACAGTAGCGGCGGGCAGCCATTCCCGCCCGCGCTTCGCGTCTTCTTCCTGCCGGAGTGGCCGTCCGTGAGCAGCGAGTGCGGCCGCTTCCCCACGCTGCGCGTCTCCTGCGCGCTGCCCGCTGCCCGGCTTCTACGTGGAGGTGAGCGCCGCCGCCCGTCCGCTCATTCCTTCCGCCGGCTTGCAGCTCCTCCTGCTGCTGGTGGGCGATTTGGGCGTGCGGCTCGAAGCGGTCACCGACAAGAACCTGCACGAGTACACGCGCGGGCACAACTGGACGAACAGAGTGCGCTCCTCCCGCCCGCTCATTCTCCATTGGTTTGTTTGCAGGAACGCAGCAAGAAGGGCGAGGTGCTCGGTTTGATCGAGGCGGGCGTCGTGGACACGTGGGGCACGAGTTTCGTCGAGCTGCCCTTCCGCCGGGGGCTGAGCATGAGCCGCACGCTCTTCTACGTACTCCCCCGGCAATTCTGTCCGCTCCGCTGATCGCCCGATTGCAGACGGAGACCCTGCTGCTGCACTCGAACCGACGGCCGACGTTCAACTCGCTCTGGCTCTACTTCGAGATCTACGAGCCGGCCGTGTGGGCGGCGATTGGAGGCAGCGCCCTCCTGCAAACCGCCTTCTTCTTCTGCCAATCCGCAGGGGGAGCGCCCACCTGTTGGAGTCCGTTTGGCGGGCGGTGGAGCTGCTCTTCTTCCGCGTGGGCTACGCGGCGGGCGGCGGCCGGGCGGGGCGCGTGAACACGTTCGTCGTCTCGTTCCTGCAGGCGGCCGGTCGTGGGGGGCGTGTTCTCGTCGCTGCTGCTCTGCGACCACCTGCGGCCGCCGTCCGCCGGCCTGCGCACCTACGGCGAGCTCATCCGCGAGCTGCACGCCGGCCGGCGCTTCTTCGTGTCGGACGGCGAGCAGGGCTGGTTCTACGCGGCGATGAACCGCTCGCGGCGCTTCCCGTTCGCCCAACTGCGCGCCGCCCGCCCGCCCGGCTGGCTGCGGTTCGTGCGGACGCGCGACGAGGCGCTCGAAGCGGCGGCGGAGGACGGCGGCGTGCTCGTGCTCAACGACCGGCAGGCGGTCGACCGGCGGCACGCGTGCGCCCTCGTCCCGCTGGAGGCCGAGCAGGAGTTGGGGCCCGTCTCCCTGCCGCTCAAGGTTGGGAAGAATCACGGCCGATTACTCATCCACTCTCTGCAGGTGAACTCCGTGTGGTTGGCGCCGATCGACCGCTGGATTGCGGAGAACGGCGTCCACATCCGCCGGCTGCACCGAAAGGTGAGTTCCCGGCCGCCCTTCCTCTTGATCTTCGCGTTCAGTACCTGAACCACACGTACGCGACCGCCCGCCAGTCCTGCCGCTCCGGCGAGTACCGCGGAATGAGTGGGTGGCCGCCGCCCGCTCTCAAGCCGCCCGCTTTCAGGAGTCCGCCCGGTGGTCGGCTTGTGCGCGGTCGTCGGCTTCGCGGGCCTCGTCGCCCTCCTCCTGCTCGCCGTCGAAGTGCTCGTTTCTTGGCTTCGAAGAGCTGTGGGGAAATAAACGAAGAAGAATGAAGGAGGGAGGGGGAGGTTGGGAAGCGAATGGGTGCAGGCCGAAGAATTCTTCCGTATGGTCGGGGCGAAGCCACGAGGATGTTCTTGCCCAGCGCCTACAACAGAATGCTGCCGGTGTCCGTCGACAATCTCTGATGAGCCCCCCGCTGCCCACGTTGCTGTTCATGTTCGGTCTGCGGAAATTCGGGGGCCCTCGCATGCGGGCTTCTTTCCGCTGCACGGGTGGCCCTCGCCTTCATCCTCACGCTCTCGTACGCGCAGGTCAGAATCCTCGCGCTTCCCGGGCACGTGGCTCTCGGTCGGCTTCGACGTTCGCGTTCGCCCTTTGGTTTGCCCTCTGGTTCTCCTGCGTGCGCAAACGGGCGCTGCCGGAGGTTTTCATCTTCTTCGTTTCTGGACTAGCCAGAATCAATTGGTTGTACTCCTGTTCGTAATTTGAAGAATCGAACTTGCTGGCTGCGTTTCCGGCGGCAAAAAGGCGATGCCATGGCTCGCACAAAGAAGGTGCGTCGTGGGCAAGAAAAATCGATGGTCGAAACAACCGTGCACTCGCTCGAGCCAAGCTCGATATCGTCTTCTGCAATTCGCGCGAATAATTCGACTAAATTAACTTCAAAGAAGTCCTTAAAAGAGGGTTTGATTGAGCAAAACGATGTCATAACGACGAATCTTCACCTCTGGCTACCGATGATTTGAATCGAACCACTAGAACCCTTCCTGAATGTCCGCAAACGGGAATCGAGAGGAAGCAACGAGCAGAACGGCTGATTCCCCGGGTGTCGGGCTTCGTTGTGCGGCGAATCGTGATGCCCGTTCGTCGGACCAAACGGCCGCCTCCCGTCCGTCCGAGTGTGAGTAAACGAACGTGTTTATTGAGTGAAAGAGTTGCTGTCGTTTCCAGAGAACTTCCGTCAAAATTCGTCCGCCCGCCTCCAACCGGCTGCCGCCCGTCCCCTCGTCGACTGAAAGCGTTCAACCGTCGAAGCCTCCGAACGTCCTGAAAGCGCTCTCTGAAGATCTTTGCGTCTGCGCCATCTGCGGCATGTCGTTCGTTTGCGTTCCGCTTCGGTCGGCACACGAAGCGAAGAACCACGACTTCCGCCGCTTCCAGTGGGACACGCGGAAGCCGGGCGTCGTTCGGGTCACACGAGTGAGTGCAGGTCGCAGTTTACTCAATGATTTGTTGGATTGCAGGAACAACTCCAGAGCCTAAAGAACTTCGACGCACAACTAATGGAGGTGCAACGGTTGGCCGTCGACTCGAAGCGACCTGCCGACCAGCCGGACGCCTCCGCCGAGGAGATCCGAGCGGCCGTCAGTCGGCAGTTGGAGGTGGGCGATCTTCCTTCTCATTCGTTCATGGCATTGCTCTGTCTTTACGCCAGGCGGCATCGCCCGGCCAACAGTTCTCCTGCCACCACTGCGGATTCGAGTCGCCGAGTGCGACGGGCATGGTCGAGCACATCGCCCGGCACTCGGTCGCCGAATTCGAATGTTCGTGCTGCGCGGTTCGGTTGGCCGACGCGACCGAACGGAACGCCCACGAGAAGCAAGGTGCACTCGTTCGAGCGGCCGCCCAAGTATCGCCACGCGAAGCAGGCCGTTCGATTGATTTCGGTGGTGAGTCGTCGAGCTTTCTGCCCGTCCAGTTCGTGTCCTTCTCGCAGCAAAAAGGCCACGCGTCCGGCGTTCTTCCAACCAACTTCAAGCCGCTCCAATTGAAAGCAGTCGTGAGTGAGCTCTCCGCTTTTTTCTCTTGCTTCAACTTCACTTCAGAATCTGTCCAACCACCGCAAAGACCAATCGTCTGCCGAAAGCTCCAACGACTCCTCGGCAAAGAGTCCCGACGGGGAGCTCGGCGAACACAACCCTCTCCGTACGTCCTTCTTGCTTCTTCCATCCTCCTTCACTCCCGCTTGCAGCTCACGTGCTCGACGTGCGGCATCGTGTCCCGCAGCCCTCTTTATTTTCAGGAGTCACGTGAAAAGACACTCGGCAACTGGCGGCTTTCGTTGTTCCTTCTGCGGCATCTTCTTCGAGAACAGCCTCTATCGAAATCGACACGAACGGGTGCAGCACGCATTCGAGCGACCGTGGGCCGACCAGGGCGAGCGGATGGCCGTCCGAATCTCTCCGGTCGGTTCACATCGACGTTGTTTCACTTTCTTTTCCGTTCAGAGCGCAGTTGGAGAAGTGCACGCAAGTGGGCACCAAACTTCGCGGAGGTCCAGATGGAGGCAAGGTCGCCAGCGAACAGAGCAGGCACAGGTACGTGTTGTGAAACGTACGGCATCATCTTCTTTTTCGTTCTTCAGCCGAGCTGCCCCACCTGCGGCTACGAAAGCGGCTACCCGCACTTGTATCGCAACCATCTGGACGGGCACTCGCGGAAGGGCGGCTTCCAGTGCTCCTTTTGCGGCGTCTTCTTCCAACAAAGCGCCAAGCGAAACACCCACGAGAAGCAGCAGCACGGATTCGAGCGAGAAGCCGCCGACCGGGCGTTCAACGGCGTCATCAGGATTCCACCGGTTCGTGCAAGATGCCCTGCCTTCCCTCTACTTCGACCTTCAGGACGAATTGGAGTGGTACAAACGAGTGGGTACGAACTTCCCCGCGCTCCAAGCGGACGCGAAGGATGAGGGCGAGAGCTTCGCGAAACGAGGGGACGGGGTTCGTCCTTCCAACCGCAGTGCAGCTTCTAATCGCTCGTTCAGAGGTGCCAAGAGTGCGGCGTCCGGACGATGTTCCTCTCGCAGCACGAAGAGCATCACGCGAACCGGGCGGGGAAGCTCGTCTGCTCGGTGTGCGGCGTCGGCCTGGTGGGGCGCTACCGCCGAGTTCACGAGTTCCACGCCCACAACTTCGTGCGGGACATGGCCGACTGGCAGACCAGCGGAAGCAATCGAGATCCCAACGGTCAGTCCGCTCATTTCACTCAACTCATCCATTCACCGTTTGCAGGAGCAATTCGGGCAGCTGCGGAACTTAACGACGAACTTCGGCCGCCGTCCAATCCGAGGCCGTCCCGAGCAAGCGGACCGCGTTGAGCGCTCCGCCGCACCGTCCCACTACCTACAGCGAGTGGAGCTGAAGCGGCGAAAGAAGAAGCGGGCCAAACGGCTGCAATTTCTGGAGCCTAAACTCGAGGAGGTGTGGAGCGAGGAGGAGGTGCGGCGGATCATCGACGCGAACGACCGCGACGTCCCGCACAAGCGGCCGCTCTTTGAATCGGACGAGGAGCCGGAAGAGTTTGGGTTGAAATCGAGTGATTGAAGCATTCTTGTCACTTGTCGAATAAACTAGTCAACAATAGAAAGCGGTTCTCATTACTGAAGCAAGTCCACTCGACACTTCTGTTCGAAGATTCGAATAAGCGGCTGGCTGCGGGCGGAATCGAAGACTCGGTGGATCTCGAGCAGGTTGAACGAACGCTCACAAGTGCAACGATGAGCGATGGCGATGCTTTCTCCCCCGACTTCAAGCACTGGTTGAAAAGGTTACAAAACGAGCAATCCACTGGGTCAAAAGGCAGCTCGCTTTTCCGTTCCCTTTGAGCGTGCCTTTCGCCCCTGCCCTGCGGATTCCTCAATGGACTTGGCGAGAGGATCGAGCCAGGAGGCGATCGGCAGTCAGGGAAGCCTTGGTGAATGATCGGATGAATCGATGGGCAAGGCGTATCCTTCCGTCGGATGTTCCCGAAAACTCGCCCGTCTGTCCTCAACCTTTCGGTCGCTCGTCATCCTGCGCGGCAATCAATCACTCGCCATCATACGCGCCCGGTTGCCGCCGAGTCGCCTCGCTCTTCGTGCAAAATGGCGGACACCCGCCCGGCCGACGTCTTCCAGGCGAATCGGCGACTCGCATGGGGATCGGCTCGTTTCTGCTGGTCGAAAGCGTGAACGTCCGCCGCTTTATGCCCGGCCACAAGCGGCCGCATTCGGTCGAGGCGAGAGGGTGTTCGTTACGAAAAAGATTCGTATTCTTCCGGCTTTCATGAAGGAGAAGGCAGTGCAGTTGTTCTTTGCCTCCTGCATTGTTTCTCCGGCTGGCGGCCTGCTGCCCCGCGGTCATTCGCACAACAAGCCGCCCAGCAGGAGGCGGCGACGACCAACTGGCGGCCGTGTGAGTGCTCGAACCCCGACGAGCAATTGGATTTTTCCGCTTCGATCCGACCACTTGGATCACGGCGCGTTCGTCCACTCGCTTTCTTCTTATTTTTTCGTTTCAGAAATGGCCGGGCGAGTGTTCACGAAGCGCACTCGCGCCCAGCAGCGGCAGTACGAAGAGGAGCTCGAGGATTTCGACTACAAACCGATGCGCACGCCGCAGGAGAAGCGCCACCGTCCCGACCACCCCGTCGTCGTCACGATCGATTCGGACGGCGAGCGGGAAGAATCCGGCGGTCCAACGGCAGCGCTCGCGGATGTCCACGGGCAACCCAAAGAGTCCAGTCGAAACGACCCTGCTCCACAGCCCCCGCTCCCGACTCACGTAAAGGAAGAGCCCCGAGTCAAACAGGAGCCTGCCGCCGGAGAGACGATCGCTTGGCGGAAGCGCAAGAAGAAGAAGCGAAAGAGGGCAGCAACGCCGGGCGACGAACGAATCAAGCAGGAAGTCGGGTAAGTAGAGAGCGGTGGAGCAAGCGGACACTCCTGCTTTCAGCGAAGCCGGGCAAGGCGACGGACAGCAAGTAACGACCGTCGAACGAGGGGAAGCAGGCCAGGCCGACAGGGCCGAGGGTTCAGAACAACGACCGGACGACGTCCAATCGAACGATTCATCGCCGAATGCAGACGACGACTCGCCGCCGACAGAAGACAGCGAGGCGGAGAGCTCAACAGACGGAACGGACGTGAAGAACGAGAGAGGCCGCGTAAATCTTCCACGATTCACGTCTTACGTTCAGTACACGTGCTCGACGTGCGGCTTTGTGACCGACAAGCGATCGTATTATCGATGGCATTTGGACGGACATTCAAGAATTGGTGGATTCTGCTGCTCCTTCTGCGGCGTGTTTTACGGAGCAAGCATGTATCGAAACACACACGAAGAGCAGCATCACGGCTACACAAGACAGGCGGATGATCAAAAGTTTTACGGCGCCATCAGAATCCGACCGGTTCGTGAACAATCCGATTATCTTTCTAATTCGACTGTCAGGACGAACTGGAGCGCTACAAGCAAGTGGGGACGAACTTCGCAGAAGTGCAAACAAATGCAAAAATCGCCGACGAGCCTGCAACAGCGCAAGTGAGTTCCATCGTTTGAACAACCTTATTTTTCGTTTAGTTCCAATGCACGACGTGCGGTTTCGCGACCAACAATCCCAACCTTCTTCGAGGGCACCTGAAGGCTCATTTGAAGACGGACGGGTTCGGTTGCTCCTTCTGCGGCATTTTCTACCCAAACAGCGTGTCCCGCAACACGCACGAAAGAGGCCAGCACGGATTTGAGCGACGAAAAGAAGACGAGAGATACCACGGCGTCATCAAAATCCCCGCGGTTTGTGGAGCGTCGGCCGCCCGAACGGACAGAGCCTGCTTTTAGGAAGATCTCAAGAAGTACAAGCAAGTGGGAACGAACTTCGCAGAAGTCCAACTGCAGGCGAAGTCTGCCGGCGAGTTTGCAAAGCCACGAGTGAGTTTCGCCGTTGATCTGACAGAAGTCGTTCATGCGTGTTTTAGTACCAGTGCGCAATCTGCGGTTTGATCTGCGAAAAGCCTGCTAGTCATCTCAACCACCTGAAGGCGCATTCGAGAAGGGACGGCTGTCGCTGTTCGTTGTGCGGTGTCGCTTGCGGAGACTGGAGAGACCGCAACCGGCACGAGCAGCGAGTGCACGCATTCGAGCGAGAACCAGCGGACCGCAAGAGGACTGGCGCTGTCATCATTTCTTCGGTCTGCATACTATTAAGACGCCCTTTATGCTCCGATTTTAGAGTGACGTGAAGAAGTACAAGAACGTGGGCACAAACTTTGCAGAAATTCAATCGCAGGCAACGGTGGTCGACGAAGTTGTTCCGCGGGTACGTGGTGGCTGCTTGTTTCGCATTTGAAACCAGCAAGTTGCACATCCATCGAGCTCATGTCGACTTTTAGTTCGTGTGCGCAACGTGCGGCTTTTCGAGCAACTGGCGAAACGTTCACGAGGGCCATTTGGTGGGCCATTCGAGGACGCGCGGCTACCTTTGCTCGTTTTGCGGCGTTCTTCTTGAAGACGGCGACATACGAAACGGTCACGAACAGAGATACCATCAATTCGAACGGCAAGGAAGAGACAGGAAGTTTAGAGGAGCCATCAAAATCCCGCCGGTTTGTGTGACGTTCTCTTTACCCTACGTTCCCATTTCAGAGCGAGCTGGAGAAGTACGCGCGGGTGGGCACGAACTTCGCGGCGATCCAAACGAGAGCAAAGAACGCCGGCGAGGATTTCGATCAGCCATGTCGGCAACCCAGTGGGGTACGTTCTTCACTTGTGCCTTTGGATGTTTTGTTCCATTTCCGAACTGCACCGACTGCGGAATTTTGTTTGCACTCGTGGCTCGAACGCACGTTGCAGCACACGCCGACACGCGCGAGAAGTTCCTCTGTTCGGTGTGCGGAAGCGGCTATGCGGGAGGCAAAAGCTTGCGAGCTCACGAACGCCAAGTCCACAACTTCGTGCGGGACATGGCCGACTGGCAGACAAAGAAGGCGATCAAGATTTTGCCGGTCAGTTGCCTCGTTTCACTCAACTTATTCATTCACGGCTTGCAGGCGCTATACGCCCAGTTGCGGAACCTGACCACAAACTTTGGCGCCGTCCAATCGAAAGCAGTTGCGAGCAAGCGGACCGCCTTGAGTGCTCGTCGCACGGCCCGCCACTTTGAGCGGGTAGAACGCCGTCGGAAGAGCACCGGCAAGCAGACCAAACGACGTCCCGGCCAAGGGCGACCGCGAATCGACTCCGACGACGAAGAAATATCGGAGGACGACGAGTGGGAGAGCAGCGAATCGGGGAGCGGCGAGACGAGGAGGACGACGACGCGGAAGCAGACGTCATCACGATCGAATAATTTCTCTTGCTTGAATGTTGTTGTGTTCGCTTGTGCAATAAATGCGCGATAAAACAATTCGTCAACAAGACAAAAGCCGTCGATTCCCGCCAATCCGCCGGTTGACGCGTCGATCCACCCGACAGCCGACCAGACGGGGAAGGCAAAAGCCCGCGAGCTCAACAACATGGCGAGTGCCTTGCCGTTCCGCATGCCCGACGATAGGCGGAGAGCGACTGGGACGGATAAAAGCCGCAGTCACCTCAAATCAGTCCGCATAGTGGACAGCCGCAAGCACAAGCACGTTCTTTTCACCTGCTCAGTCATGTGCGTCGTTTGCTGCAGTGATCAATTCTTTCCGAGTATTTCGACGCCGTCCAATTGGTGGCCCCGCTGCAAACCGTCTTTCTCGTCCGTCGCTGGCGTTTGACCGCTCCACCGGCTGCGGAAGAAAGCCGGCACTCTTTCACGCGCGTTCCCCTCCGCATACTCGTGCCCGCCCAAGCACGAACCTCTGCGCAACGGGTCCAAAGAGCGAACAACGCCGCGTCCCCCCCCACTGTTGAGAGCGCTCGGCGCGCTCATTCGGTCGATTCGAACCGCGCGTTGCATATTTCCCACTCACCACCGCTCGGACGAAATGAACGCTTTGGAGCAGCAGGTGGAGGAGTTGAGGGCGCGGATCCTGGGCGAGCGCTACGGAACGGTGAGTCCCCTCCACTCCTCTTCAAACACTCCTTTTTGAGCAGCCCTACTGCGGCGTGTGCGGAGTGAACTGCCTCGCCGGACGGGGCGCGGGAAGCACGAGCCGCTGCACGAGCCGGGGCAGCACGCCGACTTCCAGTGCTCCGTGTGCGGCGTCCACTACGAACGGGCGGACTACCGGAACCGTCATGAACGCGACTTTCACGACTTCAAGCGGCCGCCCGTCGCGAAGGCCTCGCAAGTGGCGGTCCAGATGACTTCGGTGCGTCCTCCGCCTCCTCTCGCTCATTCACTCACTCCTCTTCCGTTCAGAGCTTGCTGAAAGACGTGAAGAATCTCGGCTTTGAGTTCCTCCGCGTTCAACGCAGCGAGGAGATCCTCGACGTGAGCTCTCCGGAGGACCCACTGGCAACCGAGGAAGAGATCGTCGCGCGGATGCTCGAGCAGCCGAAGATGCCCGGCGCGTCGGTCGGTTCGCCCGCCTTCTGCCCCGCTCATCTCCTTCTTGCAGCTGAACTGCGCGGTCTGCAGCCTCCACTTCAACTCCTACACGTACCGCGAGCAGCACGAGCTGCAGCACGCGCCGCTGCCGGGCGGTTGGCGCTGCTCTTGCTGCGGCGTCTACGAGCGAACGCAAGCGAGACGCGCCGCCCACGAGCTCTCGATGCACGGTTTTCAACGCGGCGAGGTGGAGGCAAACGGCCGCGGCTTGTCAGTCGTTCCGCCGGTGAGAAGGACCTTCTATTGTAGAACCCAGTTGATCGCCCGTTTGTTGCAGGAAGCGGTGGCCGGCTTGACGCGCGTTGGATCGAACTTCGCCGAACTCCAAGAGGCGGCGCTCCACGAGGACGAGAGTTCCGACGGGGAAGTGGAAAGGGAGGTGGAAGAGCAGGACGAAGGCTTTGTGATAGTTGGATGATTGATAGTCTGTCGATGTTGTTGTGTTGTTTGTTGAATAAACCTTTTGTAAGCAATTGAGCCGAAGACATTCTTCGGTTCGTCGTGTACTTTCGCTTCCAAGTAGTTTCAACAAACCGGCGGGGAGCTAACGGCCAACCCACGCCCAATTCTCTTTGACAGTGGTTCGCAAGGACACGTTGGGAATGATCGATCGTCTAGCCGCCGTTCCTTTGCGTTCTTTCAAGTACATGAACGAAACTCAGACTGCGTAAGGCGGAAGCTAAACAAGAACCACACTCTGTGCACGCATAAGGAAGTGCATCGTCTAATTCGAGACGACTGTTTGAATTCGAAGGTCTCGTTCCATCACTCATCGCCCGTTCAGCTGTCTGCTGATCGGGAGGACCACCCACGACGCGCATGATCGATGGGTGGCGGTCTGCACGGAGCTGAACGCGCTCTTCGATCGGGGGCGGAAAAAACTGGCAGAATAGAGGCGTCTAGACCGTTCCAATCGTGTACTTATAGAGAAGACTGTGTGAGAGGAAGCAGCCGGAGCTGGTCGTCGAGATGGCCGCATACTGTTTGCTTTTTATCGCCGCCTTCCTGCTCGCCTTACCCCAAACCACAGCAGGAAAGGAGCCGCTGCGAGTGCTGGTGCTGGCGGCCAATCTGGGCACCTCCCACCTGCAAGGGGCGGGCGCGCTGGCCGACGCCCTCGTGGACGCCGGGCACCGAGTGGTGAGTTCTCCCACTCATCCATTGACCACTCTCTTGCCCAAGGACTTCCTGATCCCCGAGTGGAATTCGTTCGTGACGACCAACGGGACGAAGCGGGCGACCGTCCGGCGGCTGCGGCTTCCGAACAGCGCGGAGATCGGGGCGGCGATGCTCGCGATCTCCTCGTGGAGCGACGCGTTCGGGGCGCGCGTGTCGGCGGCCGACTGGATCGCGTTCGGGCGCGTGTGCGCGATGCACTGCGAGCGTGAGGGCGCCGCTCCGTCCGCTCTTTCACTCTCGCCTTCCGTTCAGCGCTGCTCACCGACCGCCGGCTGCACGCCGAACTGCGCGCCGCCCGCTACGACGTGGCGATGGCCGAGAGCTTCGACTCGTGCGCCTTCGCCCTCTTCCGCCTGCTGGGCGTCCGCTCCGTCCACGAGTTCTCCAACCTGCCGCTCGGCGAGCACTCGGCCCTCGCCCACGGGCTGCCCGTCGACTGGTGGAACGAGCCGGGTGAGGACAGAGAAGACGCAGCTGATTGATCGATTGTTTGATTGGTTGAAGTGACCACGAACCACGACCAAATCGAACCGATCCGCACGATCGGCGAGCGCGTGGCCAATTGGATCGAGTGGACGAAACTCCGCTTCTACACGCTCCCCCGCCAGTACGGGGAGGCGGTGAGTGGGCGGGAGAACACAACCAAACTCTCTTCCCCTGTAGGACGCGAGCATCCGCCGCCTCCTCGGCGCCGCCTTCCCGACCGGCCGCGAGTTGCTGCGCGCCGTCGACTTCGTGTGGGTGAACACGAACGAGCACGTGGCGCCCGCCCGCCTCACGACCGGTCGTGTGAAGCAGATCGGAGTGATCGCCGTGCCGCCAGTGGGAGAGTTGAGTGAGGTGAGCGCAATGGAAAGTTAGCTGTAGACAACAACTCCTGCAGGAGACGGCCGCCCTGCTGGCGAACGCGACGGAGGGCGTGGTGCTGGTGTCGTTCGGGTCGATCGTGGACACGCGGCACATGCGGCCGGCGCTGCGGGCGGCGTTCCTCGGCGCCTTCGCCCGCTTCCCGGCCATCCGCTTCGTGTGGAAGGTGACGGCGATCGACGACGCCCTCCGAGAAGCCCTCCGTGATCATCCGAACGTGCGCGCCGTCGAGTGGATGGACCAGAGCGGCATTTTGGGTGAGGGCAACACGATTAGAGATTTCTTGCTCACTGCTCCACTTGTAGCTCATCCAAACACTCGCGCCTTCGTGACGCACACCGGACTTAATTCGTTGAACGAGGCGGCTGTGCACGGGCAGCCGGTTGTGGCGATTCCGTTCTTCGCCGACCAACACGTGAACTCAGCGGCCGCAGTTCGGCGGGGCTTTGCGGTGGCGCTCGACCGGCGGCGGCTGACGGCCGGCCGCCTCGCCGCCGCCCTCCGCCGCGTCCTCCACGCGCCCGCCCTCCGCGCCGCCGCCGCCGACGTCCGCCGGAAGATTCGCGCGGCGCCCGAGCCGCCGGCCGCCCGCTTCGTGCGCCACGTCGAGTTCGCCGCCCGCCACGGGCCCTTCCGCGAGCTCCAGCTCCCGCCGGCCATACAGTGGGAGGACGCCGCCGTACTGCTGGCCGTTGTTCTCTTCTTGTTGGGGATCCTTTGGAGTGGGCTTGCATTGTTCCGATCGAATCTTGTTGGTCAAAAGGCGAAGGTGGAATAGTCCGGCCGATTGTTCTGCTGATAAATCAAGAGTTCTCGTTAGAAACCTGTTAGTAAGGAGGACGCATTTGGGTGAGGAACGTGTGGATTCCGCGTCAAGAATCCTTTTAAAGACAGTAAGGCGCCGACCCTTGTACAAGTTCTTGAACTAGCGAAATAAACATTTGATCGTTCTTCCCGATTTGTTGGCTTCTGGACCGCAAAGGATAAGAAGCTAGGAAGGGAGACGGCGGCGGAGTGTCTCCGCCGGTGCAGCTCCGGAGAAGCTGAGCCCCTGCCTTTGCTTGTCAGTGAACGCATCCCCCCGCGTCTATCCACCTATTTCACATCAATGACAGCAGTTTATTCAATCGACAAGCAAAAACAACAAAGGAATCAATGAGTGGACAGGAGTTCGATCGCGTACTCGCACCACAGCTTCATGTGGACCGCATCGGGTGGCGTGAAGGTGAGCCGGCGGATCGGGACGTTCCATCGGGCCTGTTGGCGCTTGCGGTCGGCTTCTTGGCGGGCGGTCTTCTCGGCAAAGTCCTCGCCGTCCTGCACGATGTACGTGACACACGTCTCGGCCTTCGCGTGGGCGAACCACTGGGCGTATTGAGCGGGCGTAATGAAAGGGAGGTAGATGGGCGCCGCCTGCACGTGCATCCGCCGGCTGGCTTCGAGCAACAGGTTCCCCTTCTTGACCTCCGTTTCGGTCGGGGCGGTGAGGTTGGCGAGTTGCAGGAGCTTCTTGAGCGCGTTCACGTGCAGCAGGCGGAGGTCGTCGTAGGCGGCGGCCGCCACTTCTGCTTCTTGCACGTGGGCGGCTTGGAGGCGGGAGTGTTCCGATTGGAGGTCCTTATAGCGCGCCTCCCAGTGTTGAGAAGAAAGCGGCCAGTTGACGTACGCGAGGACGGCGACGGCGCACAACCAGAGGAAGAGAAGGAGCAGGAGGTCGCTCGGCCTGCAAGCGGGAAGGAATGAAGGCGGTTGTCGGAAAAGGGAACTCACCGCTTGCTCGTTGCGGCTTCCTTCTCGCCGTCCTTGCCCTCCTTGGCGCTCTTGCTCTTCTTTTTCGCCTTTACCACCTGCAACCAACTCGTCAGTTAGTAAGAGCGAAGTCGAACAGCGCTCACCTTCCGGCGGATTTCCACCGCGTACTCGTGGCCGCTCTGCAGCCGCTCCTTCCCGCCCACCCGCGTCTTCGCCGTCTGGTCGACCACGCGGACGAGCTCGAACTCGTCGCACGCGGCGCCCACGAACAGGCGGAGGTGCCGCCGGAGGTCGTCGGCCGTCGTCTCCGCGAGGACCGTGAACACGCTGGCCGGTTGGCTGGAGGGGCCGGCCGCCGTTTGTTCCCGCAGTACGATCACCACCTGCAATCGACAATTGGAGTTAGAGATAAGTGCTGGTGAACTGACCACAACTGTCGACATTCCGGGCGGGGTGGAAGAGAAAAGAGTTCAGCGAAGTGGTCGCTGCCGGTCAACCTTCGCTTTTATAGTCGAGCGATTGCCGAAGTCGTGGGAGCGACTGATGGACGATCCGTTGGCGTCATGGGATAGGACGGACTTGCAGCTCCTTTTAGAGAGCGGGGGTCAATTTCCCGTCTTGCGCAACGGAAAGCAACGATGATCGTTGGCGGTGGGTGTGTTCAAAAACCGGGCGGCAAAAACAAACGGGAAATGAGGCGCTTGCTTCCGTACAACTCGCATTTGACTGACAACGAGAAGTTTATTGAACAACAAAAGAAGGTCAATGTTTGGACATCAGTTCGATCGCGTACTCGCACCACACCTTCATGTGCTTCGAGTGCTGCCAGCTCATCATTCCGTAGCGAATGCGAACGTTCCAGCTGTAAATTTGAACGCCGCGCTCGAGCATCTGCCGCTTCGCCTTCGCTTCAAAGTCCTCGCCGTCTTCCACGAGGTACGTGATGCACGAGGCGGACGTGTAGTGGGCGAACCATTGGGCGAGTTCGGCGGGCGTGGCGTTCGGGTTCTTGGTTTTCTCCTTGAGGTCGAAGAACTCGCGGCCCCGTTGCCGCCAGAAGTCCATAAATTTCTCAGACTCTTTGGTGAGCGCAGTAAATTGGCGAGTTGGACGAGCTTCTTGAGCGCGTTCACGTGCAGCACGCGGAGCTCGTCGTAGGCGGCGGCCGCCACTTCCGCTTCGTGCTCGTGGTCCTTTCGTTGCAGCTCGTAGTCCTCCAACAAGTCCTCGTGTTCCGCTTGCAGCTGCTGGTGCTCAAGCCGGAGCTCCTCAAACTTCGTCTTCCACTCGTTTTGCGCGACCTCGCCGTGGATCGAGTGGAACAGAAGGACAAGCACGAATGCGTCCAGAAGCATCTCTGCAACGAAACAACGTAGTTTAGGCTGAGCAATCCGAGTGTAGACTCACCGATAGCGCCGTTCGAACAAACGGATGAGGCCTCCTTGAGAATGCCGTTCGAAAGGCCGTGTGGAGGAAGTGATCGAAGTCGACGAGCGAGCGCGAGGGCCATCGGATGACCGCGAGGCAAACCACGCCGCCAGAAAGGAGGATTCAGCTGTTGTTCGCGCCCAGCTTCCCTCCAACGACCTGGCCGCCGCCGCTGTGTCCAGCCCTCCGCTCGTCGTCTGCTAAACTGGACGCAGCTGGCGGGGACTACGAACGGAAACCTCGCGGTCATTCGCGAGCGAACGCGGCCGATCGCGATCGACCGCCTACGCAAGCGAGATGAAAGGTGCACGTCTCGCTCTTGTTTGTGAACCTCCATTCCAATTACGCCGAATTCCTTGATACTGCTCTTCAGCCAACACATTCAGTTTATTCATCAACAAGCCATAATTCAATCACAAAGCGGACACATTCACGAAGAGTTGGAGAATCGAGCAGAAAGCAAAGAAGGCGCCGAACCCACTGGCAGACGCGATGCCGACAATCTTCCACACATCCCGGTCCAGCCAGGCGACTCGAAGGTCAACAGCGATCATAAACGAAAGCAAGAAACACAGGAACAACCAAATTGCCCAAAGATCAGGCCGACGACGAAGACGCGGCCCAGCGTTCGTTCGATGAACGCAACCAAACGCTTGAGGCAGCCGTCGATGAACGCGCGGACGAGCCGCTGCCATTCCTGCTCGTAGGATTCTTTGCTGTCGAGCTCAAGTTTGTTCGGCGGGTTCTCCGCTTCCACCGGCTTGCTCGCAGTCGGCAGATCGTTTGGACTGCCGCGTTCCGCCCGCAGGTCCTCGATCGCCGCCATCAGCTTCTCGTTGTCGGCATTCCATTCGTCACGCTGCGCTGCCGCCTCTCCAGCCACTCGATGGACATCCGCCAGTTGAGGGGAGAGATGAGCGAAGCGTTCGTTGCGGTCCGCGCGCTCGTCGCTCAATTCCGCCCGCAATGCGGCGATTTCGGTCGGTTGAGTGGTCGGCAGCGAGTTGCTCTAGGAAAGAAGTTCGTGGATGAGGGCGTTCGTCTGCAAGCAGCAGCATCAATCAGCATCTTTTCTCCGCCCGTCTCTTCCAACTTCTCGTTCAACAGCTGGGTATCTCGCTGCAGCATCCACTGTCGCGAACACGCGATGCAAAAAGGACGGGATCAAACGACAACCGTGCGGAGAGCTCTGCCCGCCAGCCTGTGGTCGTACGACCTTGAAGCCCTCAGAATTCCATCGATCAATCATCCTTGTTGCTCCATTCTCGCCTCCTTCCCGTTCGTTTCACCTCGTTAATCAACCCCGTAGATATCCTTGTTCTTCCTTTCTCCACCCGCCGATCGCCGCCTGCCCCGCTCGGCTCGCTTTCCTCTCTTCCTTTCGAGGGGTTCAAGAGAAGCAGGTGCCCGTCTCGGAGCACACCCGCTGGCTCCCCCGAGTTGCGGATCGCCTTCTTGGACCACGATCACGGCGGCGAACTTCTCATCTTTCCCCTCGTACATTCGACCGAGCGAGCAGCAGAACGGCGTTCGGATTCTCGTACTCATCCCCAATTTCCTTCTTTCCACCTTCCTTTCGTTTCCGCCTTAGTTTGCCCCGATCGGCCGCCCAAACCGCCGCCCGACGGCCCCCGCTTTCTTATCGCCCGCCCACCGCGCCCAACCGGCGAGCCGCCCGCCCGTCGGCGGCTTTCGCGTATAAAAGGCCGGCCTCCCGCCCTTTCGGGGCTCCTTTTCTTCACCCTTCCGTCCTCCCCCCGACCCCCTTCGAGCGGCCCGTCCGCTGATTTGTTTCGTTTGAGTAGACAATAAACTCTTCCTTCCAAACGATCGTAGTCGGCCATTCGGACTCAAGAGGAATCTCCCTCCTTCCCCCATCCTTTGGCCATCGAGACGAGTGCCGAAAGGCCATTTTTCGACACCACCGGTCGTACGCGATGATGAGCAGGAGGAAGAAGACAACGAACTTTAGCGTGCAGCCGCCTCCCTCTTGGCTAAAAGCAGGAAAAGAAGTTGACAAGTGCGCCGTTGAGTACTCACGACTGTCCGCCGTCCACTCGCTCGGTGGGGCTGACCACGAGGGAGATCTGAAAGAACGGAGCGAATGAAAGTAGCCGCTTTTTTCGGTTGCTTACTCGTTTCTTTCCGCCGATTTTAAACGAGAGCGAAGTGGGGAATTGAAGTTGAGGTCGAGCGAACACCCGCCTTCTTGCCCAGCGGTCAGCTGAAAGGCGTGAATCGAAGGCGAGCTTTACGCAAGTTTTACTCACCACACTCACCTCGACCATCCCAACGAAACGAGCGAGCAAAACAAAGGAGATCTTTTGGAGGGTCGGCAGGAATGCGCCCTGCACTGCTCGCATCAACCGACCCCCGCTCGGCGGTAGCAGTCGGAGGTCAAAGTCGACATAACGCGCCGTCGTTCGTGGGAATGAGGGCGGCTTGTCCACCTCGCCAGCACGCAGTCGATCGGTTGCTTGTGCGCGTGGTTTGCTGCCTGCCGCTCACTCACTCGATTCCTGCAGCCGCCCGTTCCAATCCTTCTCGTTTCAGGGACGGCCGGACGAGTGTACACGAAGCGGACGCGGGCGCAACAACGCGCCTACGAAGAGGAGCTGGAGAATTTCGACTACAAGCCGATGCGCCCGCCGCCGCCCAAACGCCGCCGCGAGCGGCAAGCGGAGCGTTCAGCAGCGGCACCGACCACCACTCGAAGGAACGAGGAGCCCGCAAATGCCCACCTGCCGAACGACGTGCCCATCAAGCAAGAATCAGCGGATGACTCGACCAGCCGACCGAAGCGGAAGCGGAAGAAACGCCGAAGCGAAAAGACGGACGAACTCGCGGGCGTCCAGCAGGTGAAGCAAGAGAGCGGGTAAGCGGAGCGAAATGAGCCCCACAAATGCCTTGTTTGCTTCCAGTGAACACGAGCGAGACGATCAGCCACAGCAAGCGATGGTCGACGAATCCAAAGCGGACGGACTGGACGTCGAAGACGAAGACGAAGCGGAGGCTCCACCAGGCGATGCCGACGACGCGTCGGACGAGAGCGCGACCGAATGGGCAGAAGGCGCGAGTCAAGTGAGTCGCTCGGTTCTTTCCGACCATCTTTTTCGTTCGCCTGCAGCTCAAGTGTTCAACCTGCGGCTTCGTCGCCCTCAGAGCGTCGCATTTCCGCGACCATCTCAGCGGCCACGCCAAAACGGAGGGCCACCGTTGCTCGTTGTGCGGAGTGGTGCTGGGATCGAATTTGAATCGAAATCAACACGAACGAAAGCAGCACGGATTCGAGCGCCACGAAGCGGACAGAACCTTCAAGGGCGCCATCAAAATCCCGCTGGTTCGTTTGCAATCAGCTCCTCAATGGACCGGCGGAGATTTCAGGGCGAGCTCCACAGGTTTCGGCAAGTGGGCACGAACTTTGCGCGAGTGCAAGCGAAAGCGAAAGTCGCCGGCGAGCCCGTGGAACAGGCACGTCCGAATTCGGCCCAAAGATTCACTCGGTCTTCGTTTGTTTCAGCACATGTGCGCGACCTGTGGCTTCGCAACGGAGAACGCCCTCTGCTACCGCTTTCACGTGGCCGCCCACTCGAAAACGAAGGGCTTCGGCTGCTCCTTCTGCGGGATTTTCTTTCGCAACAGCGCTCTGCGGAACGCGCACGAAGAGCAGCATCACGGGTTCGCACGAGAGGAAACCGACCGCCCCTTCAAGGGCGCCATTCGGATTCCGGCGGTAGGCGAGCGGCCGGCTGTCCAGATCCTCTCTTGACTTTAGAACGATTTAGGGAAGTACACACAAGTGGGCACAAACTTTGCGGAAGTGCAGCTGGACGCCCGAACTGCAGGCGAATTCGAGGCGCAAGTGAGTGGCCGCCTGGTCGTCCATTCGTGTTATTTCTCCCCTTGCAGTTCGTGTGCTCGATGTGCGGCTACGCGACCACCCACCCGCAGTTCTACAGCTTCCACGTGGCCGGGCACGCGAAGACGGACGGCTTCTGCTGTTCGTTGTGCGGAATCCACTTGAAGAACAGCGAGCGGCGGAATACGCACGAGAGACGCTGCACGCATTCGAGCGGCAGGCGGCGGACCGCAACGATCGCGGCGTCGTTCAGATCGCCCCGGTTCGCCCGTAAAAAAACTCATTTCTCACGTGCTCTTGTTTCAGGAAGACCTCGGGCTGTTCCGACAAGTGGGCACGAACTTTGCGGAGGTGCAGACGGCGAAGCCGCAGGTGAGTTCGGCGGGGGTCTCTTGGCTGCAATTTGCTTCGATTCAGTGGACGTGCGCAACCTGCGGCCACGTGGCTCGAAGCGCCGCTTGTCATCAGAACCACCTGAAGGGGCACTCGCGCACGGACGGCTTCTCCTGCTCGTTTTGCGGCCTCCGATTCGAAGCGAGTCATGCCCGCAATCTGCACGAACAACAGCAGCATGCCTTCAAACGACAAGTGGAGGACAAGCCGTACAAGGGCGCCATCAAAATCCCGAAGGTTCGTCCACAATCAACCACTCGCTGAACAGACGGCGATTTCAGGAAGATCTCCCGAAATACACGCAACTCGGAACGAACTTCGCGGTCGTCCAAGCGGACGCAAAGACGGCCGGCGGGTCCGTCGCGAAGCCACGAGTGAGTTCTCGGGTTCACCGAAAGAAGCCGCCTTCTTGTGGTTCAGTTCACGTGCGAGACCTGCGGCTACGAGCCCGAGAACTACTTGCATTTCCGCAATCACGTGGGCGCGCACTCGCGGACGCACGGCTTCCGCTGCTCCTTCTGCGGCATCGCCTTCGACGAACAACGAGACCGCAACAAGCACGAACAAAAGCAGCACGCGTTCGAGCGACAGCCGGCGGATCGAATGTACGGGGGCGCCATCGAAATCCCGGCGGTTCGTGCACAACAAGTGGCTTCTTTTAACGTTCGTTTACTTCAGGAAGATCTGCCCAAGTACAAGCAGGTGGGGACGAACTTTGCGGAGATCCAAACGACAGCGAAAGCGGCCGGTGCATTCGTTGAAGGACTCTTGGTGAGTGTGGTCGCCCCCATCGATCGATTGGTCGCCGTTGCAGAACTGCCAGCACTGCGGCATTCGGCGCGTTGTGGTCGGCTTTCGGCACACCGCCGCCCACGCCGACACGCGCGGCCGGTTCGTCTGCTCGCTGTGCGGCGTCGGGCTGGGCTCGAAGCACAGCCGGCAAGCACACGAGTTCAACGTTCACCGCTTCGTGCGCGACATGGCCAACTGGGACACGAAGGAAGCCGTGAAGATTCCACCGGTCAGTCTGCTCGTTTCATCCCCCTCACTGCTTTCTTCGTAGCAGGAGCAGTACGAACAGCTGCGGAATCTGCCCACCAACTTCGCCGCTGTCCAATCCATCGCCGTTGCGAGCAAGCGGACTGAAGCGAGCAAACGACGGACGGCCCATCACTTTCGGCAACAAGAGAACAAGCGGAAGGAGCAGAGCGGGACGGACAAGCGGATCAAGCGACTGCTCACTCTCGACCCGAAGCTGGAGGACGCGTTGAACGAAGAGGAGATGCGGGCAGTCGTCAAAGCGGAAGTGAACGACCGAAGCCGGCGGTAGACAAAAAAGCGGCGTCGAGTGGAAAGCGAGGAGGAGGAGTCGGAGGACGGAGAGTGGCTGTCCGACGAGCGAGAATCCGAAGAGAGCGTGTCGGAGGGCGAACGGGAGGCGGAGGACGACTTGGAAGCCGCTCTTAAGGTCGAAATTATCGACGATTGTTGAATTTCTTTTGAATAAAGAGAAATCGACGTCTTGCTCTCATCTGGGATCCTCTCAATCAACAAGCAACCGATCAGGGCGAGAACCGACGGAAACGCGTTTAATGGGGGGAAAAGAAACGATCGGCAGCCATTTGTGTGGCTCTTGTCCGCTTATGTCGCCGTTCGCCCCGAAGAACGCTTGAAAGAGCAGGCGTTCGATCACCAGCCGCTCCCCGCCCGATCGCTGAATCAACGCGTTGAACGGAGAAGCCAGGCGCGCTCCGCGGTCCCACACTAGCCAGCAAGGATCACCGCCCCGCCATTAGCTCAGTTGGTAGAGCGGCGGACTGTAAAGCGCGGAGTTGTCATCCATAGGCCGCTGGTTCGACTCCAGCTTGGCGGAACGGGCTTTTTGCACCGTGAACGCTCTTTTTGCACATCGTGACGCCAACGAAAGGCCAATGAAAAGATTCCACCCGCTCGCAACGAATCGCAGGGCAAAAGAGTCGTGCCGAAAGCCGGGATCGATCCGGCGACCTTTAGATCTTCAGTCTAACGCTCTCCCAACTGAGCTATTTCGGCGGTACGGGGGAGAGCGGCGGGCAGGCGGAGGCCGCCGGTTTGCCGCTCGCTCGCTCGCCGGTCGGCCGGTCGGGCGGCAAGCGGGAGGAGCGCGGCGGAGAGTGCGAAAGTGCTTTTATGCGGCGAGGCGGTTTCCTTCCGTTGAGCAAATTGAAACAAGTGTGGTAAGCGGTTCTGAACTTTTATTACTCTGCACATCCCTGTTAGAACTAAACTCCCAAGCAACTTCAAGATCAACAAATGAGGCCGACATGAACGCCGTCCAATTTACTTGCTGGCAAAACAGCGCAAAGGAAAGACAGGCCCAAGGAGGAAACAAGCCTTCGAGCAATTCGAGTGTTCATTTGTGCCGTCGAGAATTTGCATCGAAACTGCGAATTTCTTGCTCTTCCCAGCGCACGCCCTCACTTCCTTTCACTCCACCCGCTCGGTCAGTCGCCGTCTCCTGCCCTCCTCCGCGATGCGCCTCCAAACCGACCGCCTTGCTTTGGCCTGCTGCTCGTGTGCGCGTTGTGGCCGTCGTGCTCGGTCGGGAATGTGTTCTGCAAGGTCGGCGGTAAGTGATCTTTCTCATGCACCTCCTCATCTTTTGCTCCATTCAGGTCAATATGGAAACGGGTTGGACATTTAAATTGAAGGATCAAAAAAGGATCAGTGCGAGAGCAACAACGCGTGCCTGCGCATCACGAACAAGCAGAGCGGACAAGTGATCATGTGAGTGGACGGCAAGACAGCAACCAGTCAATCATTTTGTTTTTTAAGGACGTGCGATGACTACGGCCTGTGCCCGAGGGGAAGCACGGAAAACCTCCACAGGTCGAGACGCCATTCCAGGCCATCCACTGCTTGCTCCACAGTGAACTTCTGCAACGATGCGAAACACACGTGATTCCGCCTGTACGGCGTTTGTGAACCAGCAATTGAGCGAATAAACCAGACATGCCTCCCAAAGAAGCTTTTATTCGTTGTGCAAAGCGCCCGAGTTGCACGAACGCGAAGGCCAAATGGGCGGCTCGCAACGGTCGTTTGGTCGAGCGGACGGGCGCGGCGAGGTGTGAGTCACTTCTTTTGTTGAAGCGCCTCGTTCGCGTTGGGCAAATTGGGGCAGAAGGAGGCGGGAGGGAGAGAAAAGTGTGATCGTCTATCAGCTTTTCGCGCACGCCTCTTTCCGCATTCCTTCCTCTGGACATTCAGCTTTCTCTTCGTACAGGATCCCGATGCGTTCAGAGAGAAAGAAAAGAATTCAAAGCGCGATGTTTACGCCGGCGTTCGGCGAAACAACGGGAATCGAAGGACACAGCCAAGCGAAAAACGTCTATGCAACGTCGTCCTTCCCCGAAAATTTGCATCAACAAGCACGATTCGACTCCGGCTGCTCCCGCGCTCACTTCCGTTTCGATCCGTTCGTTCAGTCAGCCGCTCGTCCACCTTCTGCTCTCCGCGACGATGCGCTTCCAATCGGTTGCGTTGGTCGGCCCTGCTGCTCGTCTGCGCGTTCTGGCCGTCGTGCTCGGAGCGGGTGACCTGCACGGTGGGCGGTGAGTGCTCGTTCTCGTGTTTCCTTTCACTTTTCGCGGCATTCAGGACGTTATAAGGACGGGACGGTGATCAAGGCAGAGGGATCGGAAAAACAGTGCGAGAGCAACACCGCGTGCCTGCGGATCATGAACTTCCAAACCGGCCAAGTGATCATGTGAGTGGACGGAAAGACGGCAACCTCTTAATTTTTCTCCTTTCAGGACGTGCGATGACTA
>JAMPIO010000405.1:0-68479 GCA_024699865.1 Aphelenchoides fujianensis | reverse complement strand
TTGGTCGATCAGCCGCGGGGCACGAATGAAATGCGAGTGAACGATCGTCCTGTCGATTTGAAGCATTCCGCTCTTGTTTAAGTGAGCAAATAAGATGTCCGTGTGAGAAAACCGTGAGCAATCAAAATGAAAGTACGGCGTTTCGATGGGAAATCCGCGGATAAAAAGAGAACAAGGTTGCGCGTCCACCAAGTACAACACTCGACGAGTCGAAGCCCGCATGTTCTTCGAAATCCAGAGTAATCAAAAGAAAGTCCCAGTCGTAGGTAGATTGGGCACCGATCTCGCTGCGAGATTTCTCTTTTGCAACAACAGCGATTAGCGTTCTCGTATCAACAACGGCGAAGTTGTCCGATTCGAAATCCCGCAGACTATACGCCGTTTTGTTCGGGTCACTCCAATTGTTGTTTAAGGTCCTAAACGAACGAGTATCAACGTGCCAGCAGATCACGTACATTGGAATGTTGAATTTCGTGTCGAAAACGAACACACGATCCAGTTGACACAAGTGGTAAACGAAACGTCCACACGTGGACATTGCCGCTCCGTTTGTTATTAACTATTAAAAACAAAACGATTACACGAGAAATTCAATGAAAACTTACGTCTTGCCCGGACGTCCACAAACCGTCGAATGTCCCGCCTGCTGGCGAACGATCGCCCAGCGTATCGTTTCTAAGAAACGCTTCCGCTCCATTCGAAACGAAATTAGTGATTGTACTCCACAACGACTCCATTCGAGCAAAACACAACGAATGGAAGAAAGTGGTGGGTTTTGGGGGGACCGAAAGGAATGACGCCGCTGCGCAATCCCCGAATGTCCGCAAGTCATTGAGAAAGGCGTTCGTTTGATCGGACGTTCACACATTGCGCACTTTTTATGCGTGATGCGCTTCGACTTATTTGTTTGCTCTTGAATCATTGGAATGCAGCCCTTCGATGCTCGAATGCGTAACGACATCATTTCGTTTGATCCCTATTGTGCCGAGCGTGAACCGAGTTGAAATCTCCACTTATCTTAAAAACTTGAAGTACGAGCAGCGACGATAACGGCGTTCTCTTTTTTACGCCCATTAATTGTAAGCCGCAGGGGAGCGAAAAGAATGAACGAGCGGCCAGCGAGTAAAAAATTCCCGTCATTTAGCGGCGGGCTTAGAGAAGACGCATAGAAGGGAAAGGGCGGAGTTGAAATCAAATGCAGGTTTTACGCCGGAAACCCCTGGACGGAACCCGAGGACTTTTGATTTGGCGGTTGAGCTCACGCCTCATTTCGAACTCGATTTAATTGCTCCGTTTTTTACTTATCTTTTGGCATTCTCCAGCGATTTTATTCCGATTTCAGCGACAGAAAACAACAACGTTTGGCGTTCTCTTCTGCACTTTGCCGTCTTTACATCCGAAAAGGTTGAGTTGGGCGGCAGGTATTTATTTGCATGCCATGTAAGCCAATTTGGAGCTATAAACAATTTGACCTTCAACAATCGAGAAGATCCGAAGCTTACGGCAGACCAGTGGCCGCAGAAACTGAACTCGAAAGGGAGGTACTGCTCGCGGATGTGCGCGTCGAAGTCGCAGCCGCGGAAGGCGGCGAGGGGCTGCGGCCAGCGGGCGGGCGTGGGCTTCCCACTCGCGATGTCGGCGGGGATGCGGGCGCGCGGGAAGAACCACACGTTGATCGCCGCCGAGGTCCACTGCAGCGCGTAGACGCCGCCGCGCACGCGGTTGAAGGCCCGCGCCGTACGTGCGCGTGTCGTCCGTCTCGATGGAGCAGCCCGAGTCCGTTGGCTGCCCCTTCGCGTCCACCGCGCAGTTTCGCGTCACCACGTGGCCGCTGAAACCGCCCGCGCGGATGGAGCAGTTGCGCGCATCGTGTGGAGCGTCATGGAGTTGAACGTTTGACAGTTCACTCCTACAACAGATGGATTAGAAGCAGTGATTTGAATTAATCCCTCCCCCACCCTCGATGACGTCGATCTCGCCCTTCTGCGGCCAATCGTTGATGTTGTACAACCAGAAGGCGGGCCACGAGCCGCACTGGCCGCCCGGCATGTGCTGCAGGTCGAGCAGGAAGAGGCCGTGGTTGTACGCCTTGCCGCGAGTGCATCCGCACGGAGTCCCGGCCGCGCGACGCCCGCCTTCACCACGTTCTTCGCGTCCGCCCCCACGAACAGCCGGCCGCCCACCAGCCGCGTGAGGTTGCGCGCCGCCGCCTGCCGTTTGGTCAGGTAGTTGACGAAGCCGTGCGTCATGTCGTCCGCCGCGTCGAACACGAACCCGTCGAGCGGGCGGCCGCCGAAAACCAGGGAAAGGAGAAGAGAGCCCGTCGAGCAGCGTGCGTCGGCGTGAAGTTGTCCACCAGCCGGTAGGCCGCCCGGACCTGGGCAGGCGAGCAGGAGGAGAGCGAGTGTTTGGGTGAGCATCGTTGGGCTGCTGACTGTTCGCTCCGGTCGGCTTTTATACCTCCGGGTGGGTCAAGTGGGGTTCGAAGCAAATGCAAATGCGGTCTAATCTGCCGCCCACGTAGTCGGTTGTGGTCCAGAAAGTGCACGAGTCCTTTCGCTTTGGTCCGTCGAACAACTCGGCGATCACAACGAATGAGATGCTCGCCGGAAAGGAAGCAAACGATCAGGGCAATCAGGGATTATGGTCGTCGGTCGAGTGATGCGGGCGGTTCGGGAGTGTCGCGCATATTTTAACACGTGTGTTCGCCGGGGATTAGCCATGAGTTCGGAGGAGAACAATGACGTGCGGTAGTCGGTAGGCGATCGGGTGGGCTGGTCAGAAGTCTGTCTGACGTCGAATGATCGGTGAGGTCTTCAAGTGAGGTCGCTACAAGTGGAAGTGAATCCCATAGCAACCTCATTCGTTCAATTGTTCGTGAGTGTTGCCCTCATTCTCGCGCTTTGTTCGGTCCACAGTGAGCGGTTGGAGCCCGTCAATCAGAAGAGTGCGTGCTCAACGGGCTTATCGCAACTCACTCGCATCAAAAAGAATCGCTCGACTACGTTGCTGTTTCGTCTCGAACACTTCGAAATCTGGTAAAATTCGTAGTCTTATTCCGAAAGTTAAGCAGTTGGGTGGTATTAAAAAGCTACGAGCACTCCCCTCATCACCGCAGTCGAGGTGAGTGCCTTTACTCACGTCTACCTCTCGCTCGCCATCCTCGCCTTCCATTTCGACCCGAGCGGAAGAAGGCGTCTTCTGAGGGGGGCAGGCGAAGGAGCGTGAGCCGCCCGCCGATCTCCGCTCACCCGTTTGCAGTGGCCGTGGAGGGGGCCGTTGGGAACGCCGCCGCAACGCGGCTTCCTGCGCCCCCCCCCGCCGCGGGCGCGGGGGAGGGGGGGCCAGCCCACTGACGGCGGAGGGGCTCTTCTTGCGGATCCTCGCCGCGAGGAGGGGATGCCACGCTGAGGAGGCCCACCTTCGTCTCGTCAACAAACCATTGGTCTTCTTTCAACAGTTTTATTCAAGAGTGCTTACAAAACATAGCAGGATGAGTACGCACTAAACAACAAGAAAGAAATATCGTTAGGGAGCGGATGTCCAAGCAAGGGTGAAAAGAAGGCCCGCTAATCGAATCTCCACACCGTCCAGCAAAACACGGCAAGCAGTCCCGTTGCCTAATCACCGTCGATGCGGAAGACGATTCGAGTCGCCCCACAGGCCGTCCAAAACACTCGCCGCCCGTCTTCTTCGGCCTCCATTCAGTGGGCGCAGAACTAGCGGAATCCATCGAGTTGGTGGGCAGCCGACTTATAGCGAACGATTGAAAATGAATACTTGTCGATTCTCCAGAATTCACTTTTTTATCGCGCTGCGAAATCCTACAGAAATCGATGCAAGATTCGTCCCGCTCTCCGCTGCGCACTTGGCCAGCAGGCGGCAGCAGCCGCGCAGTCGGTAGCAGGAGACAAAGGTGTTCCGCATTTGTGAAAAAGAGAGGACGGGCATCTTCGCACCGATCGAGCAATCTGCCTTTGCGTTCAACCGGCGAAGATGTCCGAAGACGCGCTTGACCGCCACTTCCGGCCGTGGGACGTGGACGAACTGGAGCGAGTCGTTCGGCGGCAGTCTAGAGAGGGGAATTAGACGAGCAGTGCGGTGGTTCAACGAACCCGCCGCACTCCGCCAGCTGCCCGAACAACCCGCCCGAGTGCTCGATCGACAGCCGGCGAGTGCGCACTTGAAACACGAGAGCGAGAGCAGAACGACAAGGGTGAGAAGCAAGTGGGAAAACTAGACGAACAGTCGGTGGAGTCGACGGAAGCCCGAAACGCGTCGAAGACGGCCGGCAGGCGGCCGAACGTTGCGACCGCCCGCTCGAATCCGGCCACCGCGCCCGCGAACCGCCCGCCGAACGCCGCGAGCAGTCGGCGGTCCCCGAAGGCGGCGACGCCCGGCCGGCACTCGAACGTCACGAACCGCAGTTAACGGAGTTCTGAACGGAGATGAGGCGAGTGGACGGACGGGCGGGCGACCCACCGACGACGCGTTCAACAACTCGCGCAGCAGCGCGCAGCCGCTCCACGCGGGCGACGCGCAGCAGGCGGACCGCCGAACGCCGCTGCGGCGACCTCGAAGTAATCGGAGAAGCGGTGGACGGCGAGCGGCCCCGCCCGGAAGAACGCGTCCACGAAGCGGCGCCCGCAGAAGAACGGCCGCAAAGCGCGGAGGCACGCCCGCTTTTGCAGAAACTCGGGATCCTCCGCTTCGATGCAGCTGTTCTCGTTCAGCAAGCGCTTCAGCACGAGGAGCGATGTTCGAACGTTGAGCTGAGCGATAGTCGAATTCATTTCGGCGGTCAAATGGAAACGAGAATGAGGGACAAGTGGCTTTCCTGCCACAGCAGCCGATTGATCAAATGCGTGAGTACGTGGGAAAGAGGACCGTTTGTTGAGATCACCCGTTCCTTACGCATTGACGTATGGAAGACACCTTCTCATGCAGTGCGCATTCAAGCCGCATCAAATCACTTACGAACAACAACCAGCAGCGGCATTGCTCTGCTTCTCCACGATCGTGAGTCCCGCCGCTCGGGCAGGACGTTCCAAAATTTCCTCTACGACCACGCGGCGGGGTCGGAGTCGAATACAAACCTCGAACTTGGGTTAATAAACCGAAGAGGTCGGCGGGCGGCGGGCACTCGTGCAAGCGGGCGGGCGGGCGGTCGATGAGAAGAACGGGGTTGGGCGCCCGCCTCTTGCTCGTCGGCGCGTCTCCGCCGATCGGGCGCTCTTTTTCCGCTGTCGCTCGGTCGGGCGAGCACACGCATCGCTTGTTACAGTACAAGAACAACGCGTCTTGCAACGAACTGTTCAGGGCAGCAGTCGGGAGCTTGGCGTTTTGTGTCAGGCGGCCGGCGCTGCGGCAGGCAGGGCCCGAGCCGTCGGACCATTCGGTTTGCTCGATGGAGGTGTTCGTCAAGAAGAATACAAAGGCGTTTGTTTTGATTCTGATCGGTGTGATTGTGATCGTGATCTCCGCCCTCTACACGTCCAGCCCCACCGAGAACCTCTTCTTCTACGCTGCCACTGCCATCGGAACGTATTTGTTCGGTTGGGCGGCCGCGATCATCGAGAAGAACTCCGAGGTGCCCCTCCTGCCGACCACCAACCCGGTGGGTATCCGTTTAATCGATCGTTTATTTAACCCTTCTTGCAGAAGCGTCGCCAGTAAACCCCCGCCCGCCGTCTTCTTCCTCGTCGCCATGGGCTCGTTGCGCAAGTGAGTCGCCCCTTCCCGCTCCTCCCGTTCATCCAATCGATCGATTTCAGGGCCGGACGGGACTTCAAGCAACACTTCTTCGTCGAGTGGGTCGGAGACGCTGAAGGTCGCCCTGCCCGCCCTCATCTACACGGTCCAGAACTTCCTGCTCTACGTTGGCCGTCGCGAATCTCGATGCGGGCACCTTCATGGTTCGTTTCTTCCCTTCAGAAGCCCCTCCAATCCGCTCGCTCGTGTTTGCAGGTCCTCTACCAAATGAAGACCCTGACGACGGCCCTCTTCACGGTCCTCATGCTCAAGCGGAAGCTCTCCGTTTGGCAGTGGCTGGCGTTGGTGGTGCTGGCCGGCGGCGTCGGCCTCGTCCAATGGGTTCGTTCCCTCCTTCCACCTTTCCCCTCCACTCACCCATCGATTGCTCGTTGCAGAGTGCGGACGAGGGCGCGAAAGAAGCGGCCCGGACGGCGAAGGACCTCGCGGCCGGCCTGAACGCCACGCTCAACTCGACCACCGCGCCTGCCGACCACGCTGAAGCCGGCGGAGGTGCGCGACGCCCAGCAGGCGTTCGTCGGCTTCCTCGCCGTCATGGCCGCGTGCGTGATGAGCGGCTTCGCGGGCATCTTCGTTCGAGAAAATCCTCAAGGGCTCGGCTCCAGTGTCGCTGTGGATGCGCAACGTTCAGGTGGTCACACCCTCGCCTCCTCCCTCTTTTAATCGATCGCTTGTTTGCAGATGGGAATGTTCTCGATCCCCGCCTCGTTCGTGGGCGCCCTGCTGACCGATGGGGCGGCCATTCGGGAGCACGGCTTCTACTTCGGCTTCGACCGGATCGTCTGGCTGACGGTCGTGTGGTACGGGATCGGCGGCCTCTCGGTGGCCGTGTGCATCAAGTACGCGGACAACATCGCGAAGAACTTCGCCACCTCGGTCGCCATCATCCTCGCGACCATCGGCTCCGGTCTTCATCTTCAACTTCCAACCGAACGTCCTCTTCGTGCTCGGCGCCGCCCTCGTCATCCTCAGCATCTTCCTCTACTCCTCGGCCGGCATGTTCGTGATGAAAATGCGGCCCGCATCGAAGGTCTGAGCGGCCCGCCCGCGTCTCGTCCACCTCTCGTCCATTCCTCTTCGATTGATTCCAGCTGTTCACTCGTCTTTCCTTCTTGTTCCATCCCTCCATTCCCTCTCTTCTCCTCACTCGATTGTCCCCTCGCTCCGGTGCAATCTCCACGCGGTTCCTCTCTATTCTTCGCTAAATCAACGGCCTTCCCCTCGCTAACATATCACTTCTTTCGTCTTCTTCTCGCTGTTTGTATTCAATGGTTGGTGTTCGTGTGTTGTCGGCATAAACGCGGCGTGATCGACCGGTGGCTTCCCGAGGGCAAAAGAACTCTGCTTGATGTGAGTGCAATCGCAAAGCTCACGGATTTGCGCTTCCTCTTGTCCGTTCGGCAGTCGAACACCACGATCGCCCGCTTCACAGCGAACGAGCGGCTAATGGAATGCCGATCGTTTGAGCAAAAGCACCGCGAGTGCCCGAACGGAACGCGCGGCTGACCACTCCGAAGGGCGTCCTTGCGACCGAGTGACGCCGCGCCGTCCTTCCTTTTTGGCGGCCGTTGAGAGTGGCGGCGGCGAAAGGAGCCGAACAGCGACCGGCCGGCGGGCTGGAGCGAGCGGAGGTTCCCGTCGCTTCTTTCTCGCCGCCTTCCTTTCGCTCCCAGCCGGCTTGCTTCGGCTTTTTGTTCACGCGGGATTTCGCGAGTCGCCTGGAAAAAATTCGCATTTTGTTCGAAATTCACGCCTTTTTTCTCACGCGCCGCGAATTTTCGTTTGCGTCTCGTTTGCACGCGAAATTGCGTGGATTTTCTGCGTCATCGCAGCGCGCAGACGAGAACGAAGAAAAAACGGCCGGTTTGTTTGCTCGCCGCTAATTTTCGCTCGTCGGCTTCGCGCTGTTCGCCCCGACGTCGCCGTCCGCGCGTTCCGTTTCGTTTTTCGGGCGACGCAATGCGGCGAGCACGTGGTCAAACGGCCGCAACGAACGAACTGCCGGCAATCGACACTTTCTCGTTGCGAGGGAAGGACTGGAATTTCGGTTGTTTATTCGGTCAGTTACTTTGGATCTTCGCTCGCGTCGAGGTTCGCAACTTTACTGACATTTGTCCAAAGAAAAGCGGTGTAATTTTCCGGTAAATGCGCGTTCTTCTGCTTTTTCCACTCGTAAACAACCAACTAACCTTTTTCTAAGGGATGATTACCGGAATCCGGCAAATTGCTTCGGCATTTCGAACCCGAAGGTCACCTGCGGAAAGGCGCGAATTATTTTTCTGCGTGCCGTGGCCGCGCCGTTCGCCGTCTGGCCTCCAGCCGGCCGGCGGGGGAGAGCGGCGAGGCGGCCGCCTTGACTTTCGGCTTTCTTCGGCGTTTCGTTTTTCCACCTGCCGCCTTCGCGACGTTCCGCGCTTTGTTCCGCTTGCCTCCGAATTGCGGCTTTTCGGTTTTCTGTTGTCCAAAACATCCGCTCGCCGCCCAACCGGCCGGTCGTTGAACTCGCGAGCGACCCTCTCGCAGCAAAAAGCGATCGCTGCGCGCTCTCGTTCGTCTCGTCGCCACCCCGCCGCCACCTCCGCTCTGCGCACCGAAAAGAGCGAACAAAAGAGCGATGGCGAGAGCGGGGGGTTCGACGAGGGGGCGAGCGGTCAACAGGCGACGAGCGACGAGCGCCGGCGGGCGTGGAGTCCCGAGCAAACCCGAACCAACGAGAAAGCGAGCAGGAAAACGCGGCGATTTCTCGCGTACAGCGCGTTCGGGAGTTGCGGACCAAATTGTTTGTTTTCGAGCCGGCTGGGAGTTCGATCGGTCAAGCCGCTTGAAGTCGTTTTCCCCATCGACATCACCCGAACGTCGCTCTTTTTTCTTCCATCCGTTCGCTCGATTTTTTTCGATTGTTTTCTCCGCGCGCTCATTTCCGCCGCTTTTCTTCGATTTTCTCCCCGTTCTTGATTCTTTTTCTTCTTTTGTTTCCCGCCCGCAATTCGTGGACGATCCGCGCAACAACGGAGGTGGCGGCGGCGGCGGCGAGCGGGCGAAAGGAAGAAAAAAGAGACGAGTCGTCGGAGGTTCGATTTCCCGCTTTCTTCCGCTGCGTTTGCTCATCGGCCGCCGGTCGGCCACTCGCTCTTGGTTTTTCGCTTTTTCTGCGGCCGACCGGTTTCGATCGATTGCGAGCGAGCTGGAGGCTGCGGTTGACGATCCTTCCTCGTCACCTCGTCGTTCAACCGAACGCTCTCTTGATGTCGCCGCCAATTGCGCGTCGAGGGCGGGTCGAAACGAGATCTTCTTTTGGCGTCATCCGATCGCCTTTTCGTTAATCGAATCAACCCCCCCCAAACGAAGGAGGACGAGCTGCGAGCAGGCGGAAATTTGCTTCGCTTCGTTTTGTTTCGATTTTCTCGTCAGTCTGCTGCAACAAACGCCTCTCTCTTCTTTTCGTCCGTTGCTCGTCCGCTCGCTCGTCCGGGATCGAAGCCGCCGGAAACAAACGGGGACACGAGCGGCTGCCGCTTTTCGTTCGGTTCTTTTACGATCGTTCGGCTCTTCCGTGCTTTTTGCTTCTTTTGTTGTTGATTACGACGAAGAGTCCATCAATCCTTCTCTTCGTTCCTTTCGTGCGATCAATGGTCCGAATTCACGCAGTCTATTGGAAGCGGCGGATTACGCCGCCCGATCCACGTGCCCGCCCGACGTGTTTGTTCGCGTTCGTTCTCCCGTACTGCTCGCCGTCTCGGTCGTCCGATCGGCTTGTGGGCGTTCGAACCAACGCGCTTTTCCTTTCGGTTCGGCAGTCGAGTGATCGGATGTCCCGGCGGCGCGTGTTGTTCGCTCGCGTCGACCGCCAACCGCCGCCCTGATCGCTTTCGTTCAGTTTCGCTCTTCTTTTGGTCGACGGGAGGATTCTTTCGCTTCGATTCGACCTCCGCACGGGTTCTCCGGCCGAATGGCGGCCGCCACGACGCCCCGCTCGGCGCCGTTCTACGCGCGCGTCCAACACGCCGCTTTGCCGCCCACCCACGCGCATCGCTTCTTCGAGGACGAAGTGGTGATCGCGCACCCGCAGGGCGATGAGAGGTGAGTTATCCCGCCTTCTTCCATCCTTCAATCGAATCCTTCTTGCAGCTTCCACGCGGAGAAGATGGACGGCCAGCTGGTGCACGACGTGCCGAAGGCGGCGCTCTCCGCTCCGACTCCAACTGCCGGCCGACAAGACGGCGGTCGTTTCGATCGCGCCGTACGACGGCTCGGCCACTCCCGGCGACCTCTCCTTCGGGATGCACGCGCTGATCGCCGTGAAGGAGCGCGTGGACGACGCGTGGGCCCGCGGCCAAGTGATCGGCGACAACGGGCGCTCGCTGGGCGCCGTCGGCCTCTTTCCCCTGAACTTCACGTTCCAACTGCCCGTACGTCCACTCACCACCTTCTCGTCCATCCTCCTCGTCTGGCCCTGGAAACCTTCTCGTCGACCACCGCGATCGACGCGGACGCGCTCAACGGTCGGACGGCCGAAGTGGTGGCCGATTTGGACGCGAAGCTCGACGGCGAAATTTCGTTGCGCAAGGGCCAGCGCGTGGTGATCGAAAAGACGGGCGTCGACTGGTGCGAAGTGCGGACGGTCGACGGCGATCTTCGCGGCTCGTGTCCCCGCAGTTTTCCTCAACGTCCTCGAGCAAAAGGAGGCCACAGGCGAGCCGAAGCTGCCGACGAGCAGCCCGCAGCGGACGGCGCCGAACAGCCGACCTTCCCGCACTGTCGCGCCCTCTACGACTTCCAGTTCGTTCTTTCTTCTTCTTCCCTCTAATCACCGGCTCGTTGCAGTGCCGAATACGCGGGCGAACTGCCCTTCCGCGAGGGCCAAACCGTCCGGCTGCTCCGCAAGCTGAACGCCGACTGGTTCGAGGGCGAGGTCGAAGTCGAGGGGCAGGAGGCACTGCGAGGCGTCTTCCCCTCGAACCACGTGCAGATCGTCGTCGATGTCGAGGCGGAAGCCGCCGATCACGACGCCACCGGCTGAGGAGATCCAATCGGCGCGGTTTCGGCACGGACGTTGCCGTTGAGGAACCGCCGACCATTGGGTTCGTCCACTCCTCTCTTATGTCGTTCAATCCACCGACCGGGGATTGCAGCTACGCAACGGTGATGTTCGACTTTACGTCGCGCTTTCCCCGGACGAAATGAGCGCCGAAGCGGGCTTCTCGGTGCGGGTGTTGCGGGTGGACGGTGAGTGGGCGACGTGCTGGAACCCGCACCGATGGCCGGACCGGGTTTGATCCCGGTGGGCTTCCTGCAAGTGTTCCTGGACGACGACGACGAGGACGGCAGCGGGAACGGGACGCTCGCAAACGGCAACGATCGGCGGCAACACCTCGAACTTCTCGCAGTGGTATCAGGAAGTGAGTGCTCGAAGCTGAAGGCCATTGATCCACGAGTACTCGCTTGCAGCCGCCCACCGACTCGACGCCGTCGCCCTTCAACGACGCGTGGCAACAATCCGCCCAGTCGGCCCCGATCTACGACACCGTTCCCGGCACTTGGCCCCGCCGACTTTCGCGCAGCACGACTCCGGAAACGCGTCGCTCGCGTCCTCGGCCGCCTCGTCGATCGCCTCGCGCTCGACGGCCGTCGGCGGCGGCGCAGCGGCGGCGAATCCGCTGGACGACTTCAACGAACTCTTCGGATTGACGCCCCAAAAGACGCCGACGCCCGCCCAGTCGGCGCCCGCCCGTCCGCCGCCGCCCATGTTCCCGCCCACGCCGCGGATGGACCAGGTGCCGTTCGGCGACCCCCCGATCGATCCCTTCCTCATTCCAACTGTGCGGTCGGCACGCCGCTCCAGACGAACGCCTCGTCGAATTGGGAGCAGCAATTCGCCAAAGTGGTCGAAGAGCTGCTCAATTCGGAGATCTCCTACTCGCTGGAGTTGACCGCGTGGGAGAAGGTGGGCGCTCTCTCTTCCTTCCCCGTTGATTCGAGTGATCTGCAGGCAATCCGCGACAGTCCAACGTTGAATCAACACCGAAAGTGCATTCTGACCAACGGTTCGTCCTTCTTTTGTCCCATTCCTTCGAGTAAACCGGAGGGTGTTAAAGGCTACCCGATGCTCAAAGGACCTCTCGCAGCAGTTGTGCCGCCGAATGGCCGAGCAGATGGACCGACCGCCCGAGCAGCAGTGCTACGGGCAGGTGTTCATGGAACTTCGCGAGAAGATCACCAAATGCTACGCCTATTACTTCCGCTGTGTCGAGGAGATCTCGCAGATCATCGAGAACGTTCGTCCCTCTCGTTCTTCTATCCTTTCACTCCCGTTTGTTGCAGCGAAAGGATACCTCTTTCCAACAGTCGCTGCAGGAGTGTTTGGCGCAAATGCGGGCGTTGGGCGTCTTCGTTTTCGACGTGCCGACCGCCGTTCTCGCGTCCGATCCAGCGCGTCCTCAAGTACCCGCTCTTCATCGCCGAACTCTCCAAAGTGAGAAGGAGCGAGAGGAAAGGAAATTCAATGGATTGATTGCAGATTCTCCCGCTCACGCACCCCGACCACCCGAAGCTGCTCGAAGCGAACAAACAAATGGGCGCGTTGGTGACGAAGATGAACGAATCGAAGCGACGCAAGGAACTCAGTTCGTCCTTCTTCATTCATTCGAGAGTAACGAGTGGCTTTCAGTGGTGAAATACCGAGACGACAAGAACACTTCGTTCATCAACCGCCTCTCCAAGCTGAACATGCACTCGTTTACGAAGAAGTCGAATCGCCTCAAGTTCCGCATCGCCGCCTCCATGGGCATGACTGGCCGTAAGCGAACAAACCGAATAATTCCTCTTCTATCCGATCGATTGCAGAAACCGGAGCCCGAATTCACGGCAATGGTGCAGGAGTTGGACCAGGCGGAGCGGCGACTGTGCAAACTCCTCTACGATCTGCAGGTGTACAAGACGCGCATCTCGTTCATGGTCAAGAAGTACGTGGCCACGCACACGGCCGACGGGCGAAGTTCGTTCTTCTTTCTTCCGTTCGATCACTCACTCTTCGTTCCGTTCAGGAATCCCCAACAAAGACGAGCCCTTCCGTTTCGAGTTCAACTGCTACCTGAAGCGGCTGGAGCCGCTGGCCAAGGATTACCGCCGGCAGCTGCACACCGAGTGAGCTCCTTCCATTCATTCCCCTCACTTACTGCTCGCTTCTTCATTGTTCAGAGGTCGTCCTTCCCTGCCAGCAGCTGCAAAAGTCGGAGTACGCGAAGCTGATCGAAAAGCGCTGCGACAAGCTGGCCGACTGGAACGCCGCCCGTTTCGCGAAGAACCGCAACGCGGACGACATCGAGAAGGCGCGCTGCGAGTTCGAAGCGCTGAACACGCACGTGAAGAACAACCTGCCGAAAATCTGGTCGACGATCAACGAGGTTCGTTCTTTCTTTCTTGCCCTAAACACTCACCATATTGCAGCGAGTGTACGCGATGGCCCGGCTGGTGTGCGAACTGGACGAGGCCTTCTTTCAACGAGTCAACGCGCACATTCTCGACCTGCCCGAGGTTTGATCAACGAAGAGGAAGGAAAGAAGCATTGAATTTCTTTCATTTGCAGCAGCTCCGAATGTTCCCGCTGGCGGACTTCAGCGAGTTCGGCGATCCGTTCGCGCGTCGCCTCGACTGCATCCACAAACACATCCAGCGGGTGGACGGGAAGCCGGCCGACAAGAAGACGAGAGCCTCGCTAGCGGAAGGCCTTCCGTTCGTTTCCCTTCTTCGCCCTTACACTCGTAACGGTGGATTGCAGAGTCGAAACGCGGAAGCGGCGGCCCCAACCCGGCCTTTCCGACGATCGCGCCGCGCGCCCAAACGGAACGCGAGCGGGACGCGTTGATTAAAATCTTCCGCGCGGAAAACCGAACGCCCGACCTGCGGCGCGTCAAGCAGGAGTACACGACGCCGCGCATCGTGTTGCGCAAAAACGATGTGGTCGTCGTGTTGAGCTTCGCGAACGGCTATTGGTGAGCATTCGGGTGAGGAATGAGACAATCGATCTCGTTGCAGCATGTGCGAGAACGGCGTGGGCAAAGAGCGCGTCCCAATGCACATGTTGGGGCCCTTCGACGAGCTCTACTCCCCCGTTCCGGCCGCCACGACGCCCACGAACGGCGCCGCGCCGTTAATTCCGCGCGACTTGGTCGAGTCGACCACCACGAAGCCGACCGCCGCCCCCGCCCCTCCCGCGTTCTCGAGCTCGAAGCCCTCGCGTTTGGTCAAACAGGAGAGTCAGAACTTGATCGGTAAGCTTTGGAAAGAAAGGGAACGGACTGAAGGGATGGAATGACTGCAGATCTGTCCGGAAGCACGCCCACCTCGTCGCCCCGACCGCACGTCCCGCCGCTCCAGCTGATCGACTACGAGCGGGAGCCGCGATCGCCGCAAAGCCGCCGCGCCGTTCGAGCCGCCCGCCTCGTGGTCCACGTTCTCGCCCACCGAGCGGAAGGCGCCCTCGAAGGTCGGCGAGGAGTCGGAGGATCCGTTCGCCGAGTTGTTCCGCACGTCGCTCGCCGCAACGGTCGATCCGGTCGAGTCGGCCCGGTCGCCGCGCTTCCGCACCGAGAACGCCGCCCACGATCCCCGTGCGCAGCGAGCTCAACCGCACGCCGCTCCCCGCTCCCGTGGAGAACTTCGCGTCATCCACCCCCTCGACCTCCCGGACGCCCCGCACCGACCGCTCGGCCATTTACGAAACACCCCCGTGTCCTCCCGCAGCGGCCGAAGGAGACGAAGACGGACGGACGACGCGGAGCCCGTGCAGCCCACCCGCCGCGCACCGCCGCCGCCCGAGCCGAAGCGACCGACCAGTTTGGACGTGGGTTCTCACCATTGGTTTCCTCAATCATTCTTGTTCGTTCAGAACCTGGAGAAGAAGCCGGAGATCACGTATGTGGCCGAATTCGACTTCTCGCCCGTCTCCGGCGACTCCAACCAGCTGATGCTGCGCGAGAACGACCGCGTCCACGTGCTTGCAGCGCCACGACGAGGCCGGCAATCCCGAGTGGTTCCTCGTGCGCGAGTCGAAGCCGCCGAATCGCCGCGGCTACGTTCCGTCCGCCTACTTGCGGCCCGAACTGACCGCTTGATCCACCCCCGATCGATTCACTCTTGTTTCAAGAGCATAATCCTTCCTCTGTCTTCCCTTCCTCTCGCTCATATCCTCCGACAGTTCCATTCGGTTCCCCTTTCTGCTCGCATAATTCTTCCTTCTTCTGGTGATCTCCACCCTCCCCAGTATTCCTACACGTTTGTTTGTTTGTTTCATCGCTTAATTCTTTCACTCTCTTCTGTTCGATTGCATGACTCCGTCGACGTTAGGTAGTTCTGATTGTCTGTACAATTCGCGTTCCGTTAGTTGGATCGATTAAAGGGACTCACGTTCCATGTGCAAGCGTTGGAATGGGAAAAGGAGAAAGAAGATGTCGATTTCGGAGCAAGAAGACCCACAGCAACACGCAAGATCCGCCTCTCGTTGCGTCGATCACAAAAGTGAAGAAGCGGGCGTGACCGGCGGGGCTGATTGCGGCGAACGGCCGCCTTCTTTCGGTTCTCTGCTTTGTTTCGAGCACAACACAAGAACTTTGGTGCGGCTTTTACGGCCATCTGCGTGCTTCATGAGTTGCAGCAGCTCGCGTGTTCTTGCTGTCGGTTTTCGAGCATCCACATTCGTCTCTGTTCCACCGCTTGCTTCCTGGATGACAAACAAGGGAAAGAAGCTGTTGTGTCGAAAGTGCCTCTCGCACGGCCGCAAGCAGCTTCTGAAAAACCACGCGGCCATTTGTCCGTTCGGCAACTGCCCTTGCAATTCGGTAGGAGCTTCGTTCTTTCACGCGTACTCAACGAATTTACTTCGTTTAGTGTACTCGGCTGATGCAACTGCGAAAGAACGCGTTCCTCCGGCGGTACAAGAGGCGTGATGCGCGCGGAAGACGCGACGATCTCCGAGTACCGCCTTTTCGACTCCACGACCGCCCGGCTTCGTTTTGATTCCGTCTGTTTCCAACGAAGTGGCCGAGGGCGAGGACCGACCTGACGTACGTTTCTTTTCAAAGCTAAATCAAAACAAATGAATGACTGTGTAGTAAAGGACGCGTCGTGTTGTGATTGCGGAACTCGGTTTGGCAACATTTCAATTGCTGGCTAAACGCAAAAAATGGACGCACGCTTGCATAATCTTCGAACTCTTCTGCGCTTCATCGAAATCCTCTAGTGTTTTAAAGTGAACTGCTGGTGTTTGCCGTTTCTTTGCAAGCGACTCCTTGCATGTGTTTTTCGAATCAAAGCTGCCCTCTCTTTCTTATCAACAGTTGTTCGCTCTGCTTTGTGAGGGGAACATTTGTGTTTGCTTGGGATTGCGTAGCATAAGCCTTTCCACGCGGCCCGCTCTCGTTTTTGATGACTTCCGACGATGGATCGCAGGGGGGCTTTGTGCTGCGCAGTTACCGTACTGACTGCACACTTTTTGTGACCACTCCTTCCGAAAGCGAGCTGATGACCACTTGATCGCAGCACGGCTGTGCTTTCATTGCAGCATGGGAAACCTCACCGTTGATGAGAAAAGCGGCCATTTCGTTGCCGCCCGAAATGATGACTTCGAGCGGTCAGTACCTTTGCCCACGTGCTCCTCTTCGGCTTTGCCCTCCTTATCGCTGCGCCCTAATTTCGTCCCTTCCTGTTAACAAAACGGAACAACAGTTCCTCTCATCATCATTTGACAAACAGAGGAGCAGCTGGAAATTCTGACAACAAGGGAGCAGTTGAAGGGACTAAAGGTTCACAAGGTGTAACTCGACGACTCACGCTGTAAACAGCGAAGCAAAGGCCCGAAGTACTGAGTTATTAGAACGTTTTCCATTGTTTAATTTACTTGTTGGTGGACTACTAAGGCACGTTGCAATTAGTCAAACGCTCCAAGGTCCACCTCACAAAGGCTAGAATGACAAAGATTGATCGCTAGAATTTGATTGTACTGCAGGAGGAGAGTCACCGTGCTTTACCCCACGTTGTGATCGTCGTACCCATCGGTGGCTAGAACGAGTACAATCGCCTAATTCTGATTGCCCGATGAGTGATCGTTGGCCCCTCAATTCAAATTCGACGCAGCAAGAGGATCTTCTTTGTATCGGTGGGTTGTATCGGGCGATTGTACCGCTGGTTCGTAACTGCCGATTGTATTCGTTGGCATTTTCGCGGGCTTCGTTTTGTCACCTGCTTGCTTCGTTTCGGCGGGCATCGATCGTCGCGCTGCACAGCACGGAGCGAAACGAAAGTGAACTTCCGATGCAGACGCGCAAACTTCCGGTCGATCGAAGCGGCGGGCGGCTGCGGCAACACCGGCCGCTTGTTGCGCGTTGGATCAGCCGTCCGTCGACGAAGAGGATGAAGTCGAGGCTGTTCATTTGCCCTTCTCTGATTATTGATTCGGAAACGTGAGGTCATTCCTTCAGTTGTTTCAGCAGCTGCTCGCTGATCGCATTGCCTTCTTCTCTTTGTTGCTGTTGTCTCACTGCTCTCCGCTCCCAACGTTTCCGTTCGCTCCAACCGGAAGCCGCCGCGCCGAACGAAAGCGGGCGTTCCGCCTGCGCAAACGGCCGACGATCAAACAAAGGCGTCCGGCGGGATTCAATTGAGAAATTCGTCGGTTTGCCCTTTCGCTCTCTCGGTTTAGCACTCTCCCTCACAAGATTGTTGACATTCGCGTGATCCCCGGCGAGCTCATGACCGTTTTCTGGTCGTCTTTCGAGCGACAAGCCGCTCGGAATGCACAATCGTGATTAAAAATCAATCCCCCAGCTTGCGGCGACATTCGAGAGCCGACTGAGCCGCTGGGGATCCGCTTTGCGGTTTCCCAATTGAGCAAAAGCTGGGCGATCCTCGAGGAATCCGCTCGATTGCGCAATCCGCCGAGTGGAGGCGGCGAACTTCGCGAGCTCTCCAGCTCGCTCCTTGTTTGTTGTTGTTTGTGCTCATCGAAAGGCGCTCACAGTCGAACAATGATCGTGGGTGATCAAACATCTCGGGAATATCTCAACGTCTTCTCTGGACATTCATTGGTCTTGTCGTTTTCTCGAATTCGAATAAGTTGCTCTCTTCTTGAGTCCGCGCTCTTGTTTCGGTTTGATCAGTCCGTGTCGTTACGTTCGTTCTGAGAACAAACGCGGGGTAAGGCGGGCAACAGGCGACAAACGTGGTATTGTTGCTGCCTTGTTCATTTTTGTGCTAGCAATGACTCACTTCGCTTGTTCGTCGAATCCGCATTGCTTCAAAGCGACGCAAGATCATTCGCTAGTCTGCTGCAGTCCACTGCCAAGTAACCTTGCCCATCGGATTCCCGTGCTTCGCAGAACGAAGCGAATTGTCTGCACCGGTTTTGTAGTGATCCACTTTGACGGCCGCTCGACCGTTTCGGGACTCCCTTTCTTTGGATTGTACTCGCCGCTAGCGCGCATAGGGTTAGCCCGCTCTCGTTTTGTACCCCCTCTTCTCTCCCGACGACCAATCAGCAGTCCGCTCGCTCCCGCAGTTCACCTCGAACGGGTGCTTCTCTCCATTGTTTTCGGCCCTCGTGTTTGTCCAATCGATCGATCCGGGCGGCTATTTTGGGGGCCGCAAGGTTGCGAAAGGGCGCAGTTGTCATCGCTTTTCGCTTCAGCCGAAAGCCGGCAGATTTGCAAACAAATCGGAGCGGATTGTGACTCCCGAGCGCTCGAATTCGAATCGCCGCCAATCGGGCGCTAAACTCGGCCGGCTTTGCGCTCAAACATTAAGCCGATCGGGGAGGGCCGATTGCGCAAAAGAAGGAGAGTAAATGCGGGGGTTGCCGCGCGTAGTGAACCCGCCGGCCACGATCAATGTTCACTTTTTACCGGCTTTCCATTGAGGAAATGAGTGCTGAGTGATTAGTCGGGCGGTAATTCCTGTTTACTGCCCCGACTGCAAAGAGCAGAAGGTAGGGGGACAAAACCGAAAATAACCGCCGGCCTGCCGGGTAATCAGAAGACGAGGAGTGGAGGATTCAATCCGAAGGAAGGCCTCAATTTCCTCCAAATACAATCCGCGTTTGCTTCGCCGGCCGCCCGGTTGGCATCGGGCGGCATTTGGACGGCGGCGGTCGGTCGGTCGGCCGTTTGTCGTCACGCGCACTTCTCCGCTCCCCTTCGTCCACTTCATTGGCCGCTCACTCATTCCCGCCATTGCTTCTTCGTTTGATTGCCCACTCCTTTCATTTGCTCTCTTCCCTTTTGCTTCACGTCCATTATGTTTGAATGACCCGCTTCTTTCTGTTTGCAGTCCAAAGCGCAAATCCTGGAGCCGAACCGCAAATCGCCGCCTTCCGCCTCCTCCGCGCAGGAGTCGCCGCCGCCGCTCCTGACGCCCTCGACCAGTCGGCGCAACACGCGGCTGTCGATCACCGGCGGCTCGTCCGCATCGACCGTGAGCATTCCGATCGACTTCCGCTTCTTCGACTTCGGCCGGCGCGCCCTCTCGCGCTACGGCGGCGCACATGGCCGCCCGCTCGAACGCGTCGATCGCTTCGGCGGGCTCCTCGACAAACACGAGCCCGTTGGGCAGCGGGCAGGAGGTGAAGCGATCACCCGTCGAAGACGTCGTCATCCGACCGGTGAGTTGCCTTCGCTTTTCGTTTGCTTCTTCCTGAAGCTCCCATTGCTGCGAGCAAGAAGTGCCCTGCTGATTGACCGCTTTCCTCTTCGATTCACTTCGAATCGTCACTCGAAGCCCGCAGCCGATCGTTGCGGCCACTCGAGACGGTCACGAATGACGCAATGGCCGCCCGCACACGTGGCTGATTGCCGCCATTCGAGGTCGCTTGCACGCGTAATTAGCGGCTGCATTCTTCCCTCGCCTTGTGGTGGTGCATTAGTCTTGGGCGGCCTCGCAAATTATCGCCTTCTTCTTCCAAGCTGTTCGAAGTATTCGCCCGCTTAATTGCGGGGCTGATTGGCCGGCGGTTTGCAGACGAGAGGCCGCGGAAACATTCGGGCGAAGTGCGGCGGTTATTTCGGGCCTCCGATGCGGCAAACCAAACGAATCAAAGCTTTCAATCAACGGGTTGGATTGAGAAATGATCTTGAAAGTAGCCGCCATTGATTGGCGGGCATGAATAGACGGCTGATTGAATGGAAGTCACCGGCGAATGGACGCCATTGATCGCGCCGCTTTCATCAACACTCACAGCTTCTTTTGCACGTGAATTTGTTGCTTTCTCGTTGGAGAACAGAAGAGAGGAGCGACCACCGTAGTCAACGGCCGGTCGACCGTTGATTCGAAGCCGTCGGGCGGGCCAAAAGCGGCCCCCTTTGCGAATCGGAAGCCGCTTTCGGCTGCTGGTCGGCTTTCGCGTGTCCTCGAGCGGCTCAGGCCGAGTGCTTTCGGTCGGCCGTCGGCTTCGAACTCGAAGGAAGCGGCTTGAAGTCGGGCGCGCGTTGTTGTTCGGATTGCCGGACGGCGGCGTGTTCATTTCACCAAAATTAAATTCTCTTCTGCCAGTCGGCCGGCTCGTTTTGCATCCGCTGCGGTGAAGAAACAAGCGTGCCGCCATTGCGTACGGTAAGCGGCCGGCTGGAGCTGTCGATTAGGGGGCTCCAATTAGGCGAAAGCGATCGCCTCGTCGTCGAATTCAATCCGCTTTTCGTCTTTGTGCAGGCTTTTCGCGTAAATTCGAGTGCACCACCTTGATCGTGTGCCCTCGCTTACAGAAATGCTGGGGTTATTTTCGTCCGAATTCGAAGGAATCTTTTGATCGTTGAGTTGAGAAATCCGTGGGCATTCCCGTCCGACTAATTACCTGCATTCGTGTACCCACCGCTTTGTCGATTGAAGGGCCGTGAGAATCGTGCCGGTCGGAGCAGCGGAGGAACGGGCGTTTGTTCTTGGGAACGACGGGCGGCAAGTGTCAAGAGCAAAACCGTCTTGTTTTCTTCGCAGTCGGCGGGAATTCGCCGAAATCAGCCGCCCGCTTCACACGTCCACTCGCGCCCGCTCGGCCGCTTGCTCCGTCCCGAAGTACGAAGTTCACGAGCGAATTGCGTCGTTGCCGCGTACGTGGAATCCCCGCCTGTTTGTCATCACCGGGCGCCTCGTGACCCGAAAGGCCGCAAATGCTCGAAAGAGGCGAAAGGTTACGATCCTCTCGTCCATGCACAACTCCCTTTTGTTCGTTGGAGTACAATCTCCCGATCAATCCCTTTTGTATTTGTTTACAGCTGGCATTTGAAGTCGCCGTTTCCAATCTCGCCGCTGTTCCGCGTACCCGCTCGTCCCTTGTCGTTTGGAGTAGTTTGTTGCCTGCACACGCACTCTCTTCTCCTTAAGGCGGGCATTACCTCGTTGGGGGCTCAAAACACGATTAATCTCCGGCCTGGGATCAAAGAGCACTCGGCGTTTGGGTTCACTCGACGGTCGTGGGTTGGATTTCGAAAACAAATCCACGGAACTCCCGAGAGGGAATCGCCATCACAAATGCCGGATTGCGTCGGCGGTGCGTGCGGCACGCGTCGATTGTGAAACGTTTGTTCGATCGTTTCGACGACACTCACAATCGAACACAAATGTGGCTTTCAATTGAGAAGGTAGGAATGAAAGGGGGGATGCCGTGAGCAACAATCGGCACACGCGATCGAAGCGGAAGCCCTCGATTGTCTTCGACTTACTGTCCAATGGGGTTGAATGCAACTGAAGGGAACACGCAACAACTACCGTTCAATGGCTTGCTTGACGACGATTTCCGTCTTCTTCTCAAAACCTTGCGTGTTCCACGACACGAACGGGCGTTCTTCGAAGCAATTTTCCAATCGAATTCCAACGAATTACGGGCGTCTGACAAACACCTGCCAACGGGATCGTAACCAATCAAAGTGTGGGACTGCCGGGTTCACTTTCCGGTTTGAATCATCATCATTTCCCTCCACCATTCCTCGAAACCAATCTGTTTTCGATTTGGCTTCAACTTCTCCGGCAGTCCAAATTTCCGAACACGTGGGAAACTTCCGCCTCCGAGACAATCTTTGGGTCGATTCGCGTAACGGACGTGAGAAATCGAATTTGCCGTCGTCTTTCTTCCACCGGCCGGGTGATCTCCGGACAAGACGGGCGGTTTGTTTCGAACCGTCGAGAGCGTGGAAACCTCCAGGACACCTTCGGAATCAACCTCCCACTCGAAGCGAAGCGGAGGAGTTTGCAGCAAAGCGGAGCACCAAACCCGCGTTCATTTCGACTTCAAACATCTCCTCCGCCCTCATGGCGACGAGCAGGTGATCCAAACGGCGAGCAGCGAGCGGACGGGACAAAGCGGCCGGCTGTCCAGAAGTTCGCCGCCGATTCGCTTCCGCCTTGCGCGGTTTTCAGCTGCCGAAGGCGAAGATCGGCAGGTGATCGCGGCCGCTCGGCTGTTGCTGCAGAATCGTGATCAAAGGCCGCGCGTTTATTTTCGGCCGACAGGTGGAGCGAACGGTCGGCGAACGGCGAAAAGCAGCCGGTCGGCATTTCGGCGCGCGGAACGACGGCGAGAGATCGCTGCTCTTTCTCGCCGGGTTTATGTCGAGTCGAGAAGAGCGACGAGGAACTTTGTGTCCACTCGATTGCTTCGAGGCCTTTAAAGTTCTTTCCACTCTGTTCCTCTGCTTGCTTCCCTGCACTCATCACCCACTCACCCACTCACTGTTGCTTCCGAATCCTCTCGGGAACACAACACAAACCTCATTACCGTTCGTTGTGTCGCGGTTCGTGACCACGACGAACGTTCGACCTCCTCCAGCGGGTGACGTCGCTTCCCGCCCGCCAGCTCGCCGTTTTGCAACACTCGAACGAGCTAACGAAACGTGGGAGTGAACCCAATTAGTCGCGCGAATCCTCGAGCCAACGATTGGCGGCCGTTCGCCCACTCATCCCGCCGATTAGCCGCCAATTGCGCACTTGAATCCAATCGGTTGGTGGGGCGACGGAGGACGCGGAAATGGACGCCAATTTGCGTCGCGCAATCGTTTGTTCGTTGAATTCGACGGTCTTCGAATTGATTTTCGAACTCCCGCGCCCTTCCTCTTTCGTCCGTGTTGCGCACTTGCACATGTTGAAAGGATGGCTGTCTCCTACCGTACCGCCCGCTCGAGCGCTCAGCCGGTCGGCCGGTCGACAAATCTGGGAGGCCGAGTGCTCGTGACAGCCGGGCGCTTCGATTTCGACCGTCCAGCCAGCGGAAATGATTTCAGCCGAGCGAGGCGGCTGCGGCGGACGGCCGAAAACCGCCCGAATGTCCGCAACACTCGCGCGTTTCCACTCGCGCTGCCCGTCGCCTCCAGCCGGCGTACAAATTCGGCGCTTGGCGGCCGGAATTTCGTTACAAATTCCCCGAATTCGGGGCGTTTTCTTGACGTCCTTTCGGCCGCCTGCAGTCGACGGCTGTTTTACGAACTCGCCGGCGGCTGTTCGTGACGGCGGGCCGAAACGAAGCAAAGCGCTGCTGATCTCCGAGCTGAGAGGAGTGATTCCCTTGAGTCCTTCGCCTGTTCTGATCACCTTTCATACGGAAAGCGGTACGTCAATAGAAGGAATGACCGCCCACCTTCGTACTTTCGACTCCGTCGATCTTCAGCAAATATGCGAGAGTTATCACTTGTTTTCCACCCACAAAAGGCGCAAAGAACGAAGTGGCGAGTGTGATAGTCGGCTGCAGGGTTGTTTTTCGATGGTCGACGACCGGAGAGCAAAAGTTTTCGGCTTTCGGCTGCACCCTTCCGTCCGTTCGGCCCGCCCACTTTGATTCGCGTGCAACGACCTTCCCTTCCTTTCTCTCTCGATCGATCGAATCGAAAGAAACGAGATTCTCGTCCCGTCCGTCTGCTTCCTCTTCCCCTCGGCGTGCCCATCGATCAAGCGGGGCGATTGGCGTGCGGATCGCGGCGGCGGTGATCTCGTCGATGTCCGCCCGCATTACGATCACTTCGCAATAACGGAGGTGAGTAATCACTCAACTCTGGGTGATGGATGGTTGATGTCGACGGAAGGCGTAATCGTCGCGGATCCGCGAGATCAACGAGACGATTTGATTCGAATTCGATCACTGCAGTTGTTCCATTCATTGCCTTTTTCATTGAACTTTCCCGTCTGCAAAAAGAACTGGACGGTCGGAGGTCATTTTACAGCGGCCGCCCGCCCGCTTTCCGGCCAGCCGCTTCGCAACACGCGGCCGCCCGAACGGACGGCCGTTGTAAAAATCGCCCCCGTTCTTCGCTCCGTCGTGCTGCTGCAATTCATGTGCACAAACACGCACGATCTTCTCTTCTCGCATCAAGTGTTCTTTCGACCTCGTAGTCCACTTCTTCCGTGTTCTCACAATCATGCTGTCAACTACGAGAGTGTTGCCAAACCACCCTTCATTCCAAATGTGTCACCCGCCCTTAATCACATTGCCGCCACGAGTCAAATCCCACCGAAAACAAACGAATGCGAGAAGGGAGGCGGCGGGAAAGAACGTACTTTCGGTGCGAAAAGCAATGAATTATTGAGCGCACTTGACGACCCAAACGGTTTGCAACGAAACTGGCCGCTTTTTGTTCGAAATCCCCGCCGTTTCGTCACTCGGCGCGGACAAAAGACGGCCGCTTGGTTGCCGATCACCGCCGGCCATTGAGCGGCGAATGTCCTGGCTGCCGCTTTGTTGTTTGGAAAAGCGGAGGCGAGGGACGACTGCTTCCTGTTTTGTTCAAGGACAAGACGTCAAAAGAAGTCGCTTACGAATAGCCGAAAGGTCAAAGGAATCATTTGAAAAATGCAGTCCAAATGTTTCGAATGGCTGCCGCTTCTTTTTTTGTTTGCCGAGTGGTCGGAACTTCAATTTCCGCTCTGCTATTCCATAAACCTTGCAGAAAAATTGAATGAATAGAAGTGGAGTTGATGTGGTCTCACGATGAGCAATAAGGCTGAATCCCATCTCTTGCATTCTATTTGTTCACTACCCGCAGCTCCGACTTGTGGATCATTGAACGCCAGCCCTCTCTGCTTGCATCAATGAAAGCTATGCGAACGACTTCTTCGGTAGGTGAAGTTGCGAACGAGCAAGGAGGGGAGAAGAAAGGAGGGGCGAGAGCGTGTGCACGTGGTCATTCTTCCGCGAATTTCGGTCACTTGGCCGTCCAGCCCGCCGTTCCCACGGGTCTCCGACTTCTTTGCGCTGCGGATTCCCGCGATTGCAGTCGGCCCGGGCAATCGGGGATTCCGTCGGTGAAAGTGGGCCGAAATGCCGCCGAATGGTTTCGTTTCGGCCGCTCCGCTGTTTGCAGCCGCCCGCGGCCATTCGGCAGGGAGCTGCGGGCCGGCGGAGAGTGCGCAAACACGCGCACTTCCCACCATCCCGCCGTGAGCAAACAGCGACGGGAGGTGAGCAAACAAGCCCGGGCGGGGATGAGTGAGTGAAATCGAGTCGCCCACCGTCCCGCCCGCTCGTCCGCTCTGTTTGGCCGCCGACCGCTCGATTTGGACTTTCGGGGTCGCCGGGCGGCTATTTCGGGATGCGCGCAACGGTCGTGATCGCGGACAAACAGCGGCCGCCCCGATTTGGTCCGCAATTCCACGAACTTCGCAGCGGCGACCTTTGAACCGATGGAACCGAAAAGAAACACTCGATCTTCCCGCCCGAATGGCCGCCCGTTTGCTGCTCGCTTTTCTGCGAACTTCCCGGAGCGCATCGATCATTTCCGGTCGCGTTTGTTCGTGCTCGTTGACACGTGCAATTTGTCTTCCGGCCTCTTCACTCACTCACTCACCGGCCTGATCGTTTATTCACTTCTTTTCGGACGGAGAAGGAACAAGCGGACATGTCCGCCCGTCCGCCTAATCACTCATGAATTGCCCCGCATGAGCGAAGACGGACGGACGGGCCGTTGCGGCAACAAGTGTGGACACACGACCCGCCCCCTGCACGCCCGCCTGCTTATTCATTTGCATTTCTTTTGCGTCTCCTTTCGGGCGTACGAAATGCGAAGTCGTGGCCTGCAAGGAACGAGACGAGCGTGCGGGTGTGTTCGTGATCGCGGCCGCCCGCCCTCGGTCGATGACGTCCGGCGGCTTCGATTTCCGCCTCGACGGTCGTGATCTCCGCGGATATTTCGGGCCGCCGAGGATCGGCTTGCAGCGGCGCGTGTCCGCCGATGACGGCGTTCGTTCCCACCGGCTCCGAATTCGTCCACTCGCCGCAACTGGCCGGCCGGCTAATCCACCGGTTGCCTGCGGCCGGAATGACCTCCGGTCCGCCGTTCCCCCCCGCCTCCTTCTTGCGAATGCACTCCGTCGCATAATTCGTGCGCTCGTTTCCGCCCGATTTGCATTCCGCCCGCGGCCAACCGCATTTGCATAAAGCGGAGGCGGCTAATTCGCTCCTCCTCGATGCAAAGCGGAATTCAAATTGCGCTCTCTTTTCTTCGATGAAGCGAGGGGATGGCCTCGGGGCAAGCGGCCGAGCAAACAAACAAGCCGCTTGCTCATTCCAATGCCCGAACGAAGAGGAGATCCCCGAAGAGCCGAGCTCGCTCGCTCGCTCGTTCGTTCCGTGATTCGATTACGAAACGCGCCGGAAGTCGTCGGTGGATCACGTCGTGTTGCCATGAATCTCGTGAATATTCAGCGGCTGCCGCTGTGTCGCCCGTTTCGTACTCCGCCCGCGTATCGTCGCCCGACTGCACGAATTTGGGATTCAAATCCCCTCCGCATAAACGAGCAGGAAATTGGCAACAGCGAGCGGATTTCGTTTGCAGGCGGTGGATCTTTGAAAGCGGCCGCGTGCACTGCACTTGCATTGTTTCCGTGACCTTTCTTGCGTGCATTCGGGAGCGAGTAGCTGCGGTTTCGGTCAATTTGATCGCCGATTGGCTAATCATCCGCTCGAATCAATCCACTGGGTCGACAGTCTGCCCCACTCAACTCACTCGCTTCGTGTTGCTTGTGGCCATTCCGCACGACTTCTCTTCGTTGTCTCGCTTCGTTGTTTGACTCGCGACTCTGCCGGCCGCACGAGTCGCCCAGCTGGAGCGGCAAATTGGTTCGGTTCAGTTCGCCTGTTTGCGATGATTGCTTTCCTTCCATTCCGCTAGTTCCTTCCCGCTCCAACCGATCAATTCGAATCAATCGATTAGTTGGGGGAAATTCCGCTCGACTGAACGGAAGTTTTTTGAACTTCGAGGTGGTGGGACGAGCGGGAAGGAATTCTTTCGGCTACCGTAAGGCAGTCCTTTCTTTCTTCGCGCACTTACTCACACTCGGCTGCTTCTTTTAAACAAAATACACGCCGAATTGGGGTTAATACGATGATTGGCAGGCGGCAAAAAGCGCGATGACGCCAAGGCGGAAGAATTCGCCGCCCCACCGCTCGTTCGTTCGTGTTTTTCGGTGCGAGGCGGCCGGCGGGCAGTGCGGGGCGGCGGGATAATTGCGGGAGGCGAATCACTGTTGAATTAATTGCGTTAATTTCGACGAGTTGTTGCAAATTCTGTCTTTGCTTTGAATACCTTAGGTGATCGCTTTTCTTACTGTTTGCTGCGATCTCACGTACATCATGTGGTGAGTAATCGCGCCGTTTGTACACTTGACACTCGCGCACGCCCGTCTGCCCGGCCGCCGCTTTTAGACGCCCGATCGTCCCGGCGGTGTAAAGCGGCGAGGGCGGGCAGAGTAGGGGGTTTAAATCTTCTGCTTTTCGACCGCCCCAACCGACCGGCCGACCGACGGGTTTAAACTCTCGACTGGAGTGCGTGAAACAGGCGACTTCATTCGCCGATCGCCGCGAAAGTGGGCGAACGGCAGACGACCGGCGTTCACCAACTGGATTGTGACTTCGAAGTGCAAATTGCTCTCGATTACATCCCGTCCGTCGGCGTCTATTTACAATCAAGCAGCCCACTAATCAGTCAGTCCGGCAGTCAACAAAAGGAAGTAAACAAGTGGGCGCCCAATTCGGTCGATCGGCGAGTGTAAAGAATGCGGCCGATCGTCCGCAGTAATCCCCTCGTGAATGGCGCTTGTTTTCGCTCACCCACTTCGCTGCAGTCCACGAACTGTTGCCTTCTTTCCAGGGAACGGCCGGCCGTTTTATTTCCGCCCATTCCGTTCGGCTTTACGACGCGCAATTTGCGGGCGGGCGGGCGTTTCGGCGCGCCGGAACGACCGAAAGTTTCGTTTCGTTTGATTGAACGTCCGCCGCGGGTTTACGAGCGGACGAGACCCGAAACGGAAGCCCGACGTTCGTTCCCACGATAATTTCCGTTCGATTGTTTCAATTTGAATTCGATTGGTCGAAATTCAATGCGTTTTAATGATGGCGTCTGTTGAATTCATTCGATTGCTCGTGTTCACGTGAATCTCCCCGCCCAGAAACCGTACAGAAGGCGAGTGGGTGATGCAGCGGAGGAGGCGAAGAGGGCAAGAGCGGAGGTGAACGAGCGGCCGCGATGACCAAACGGGCGGCCCAATGATTCGCGGCGGCGTGCGAATTCCCACTTGCGGGCGGCGATTTGCATCACGAATGGCCGCCGAATTCGAATCGAGTGATCCGCCTTGCCTCCCACCCCGTCTGTTCGTTCGTTTCGATTGCGATCGGCAACACGCGGAATTCCGGTCGGATTGCCGGCCGAAAGCGACGTCGACTTTCCTCCTCGTCCTCCGCCGACTAATCGCTTGGTTTCGTTTCGGAGGGCAACTGATAAGCATTCCTCCCCTGCTTTCTGCTGTTTGCCGTCGGGATTGCTCCGCTTTCGCGAGGTGATCAGCAGAAGGCGGGCGGCCGTTGACCAAAGCGGAACCACAAACAAGCGAGGACCGGCGGGGGCGTGTGCGGGGCGGGACCGCCGTAAAGGTTTAATTAAGAGGAGAGTGCAATTATTAAGATGACTTCTTTCGGGAGAAAGCAAATGGCATCATTCCGCCCCACCTTCTGCTCATCTTCTCGTCGGTCGTTAATCAGACGGGTGTGCCCTCAAAGGAAAGGAGTGGCCACTTTGGCGTCTTCACCTTTCGGTTCACCACACTCTCGATTACGTGGAGCTTCTTCTTCTTTGAGGGTTGTCTTTCTGCTCACTCCCACTCCACTCCTTCCTCGTCCTCCTCTTTGTCGTCTTCTGTTTGTTTCGAACTTGTCGAATTTCCGCTCGAATTCGAGACGCGCGGGGCACACGGGCGGCGTGTCTTGTGCAAACTTTGCCGCCCGCGCCGCTCTCCTCGAATTTCAACTCAACGAATCAACGGCGGAAAGCAGAAGTGGAGTGCGGCGAGGAGGAGTGGGGGAGAAGGTGTGTATTTTTAAACCACTCGACTCATCTTTCTTCCTCGCCGGTTTGAACGTTTGGTTCTTCGAGTTGGAATGCGCGGCGTTGCTCACCGCGGAACTTCCGCCTCCTTCGCGCAACAAATTGGATTTCGTTGAACTCGTTCGTTCGTTCGACTAATCGATTTGTTTGATCAATTGATTGATTCGTGCTCTTCGTAGTGCACTACTCGAATTAAACTGCGGAATTCTCCGTCGAGTTTCGTCCAGCGGACCGTAAACTCGTGGACGTCAACGAACGACGCGATTTCGAAAGGATGCTCGTTGCACTCAACGATTCAGCCGCCGCTTATCTCGGCGTTCTGCTTTCTTGTTGTTCATGAGGAGTTAATTACGCGAGGGCACTCCTCTCGTTCCGCTCGCTATCGCTGGCCGCTTGCGTCTGCTCGAGCGAAGAACGTCAATCGATTGTCGTTCGTCGGTCTAATCGCTCGTCCGGCTTATCGTTCGCTCGTTCGTTCTGCAACCAATTAGAACGACTGCTTTCATTTCGTTTTGTCATCAAGACTCCGGCAATTGGAGTGATCACGAGACGGACGGCTTCCTGCGGCGCTTATCGCCCGCCCGGCCGCCGGAATGCACTCTTTTTTTCCGCATTTGGCACGCGCCGATCACTCCAACCAACGAAATTCCGTCCGACTCGCCTCGCCGAAGGCGCGCCCACTCGTCGGCTGAGCCACTGGGCAAACAGACGGGCCGCTCCCCCATCGGCTTTCTGCTGCTCCTTCCTTCTTGCTGCTTATGACCTCGCTTCATGTCATCGGCTTGCTTCGACTTTCCCCCGCTCCTCGCCGTCTTCTTCTTATCACTCCGGCTTTTACGGTCCGATCGGCCCGCCGGTTTGCGGGCGCCGCCATCCGCCGCCGCTATCGCCCGGCCGCGAATGTTTGCCGATCGAAATGTGCGGACGAATTTGGAACGACGGGCGCAAACAAACGGCGCGCAAAGACGACGCCGAAGGTGCGGCCGCGAGTGATAAGAACGAGGCTGTCTTGCTCCGTTGATCACGAGCCGTCCGGCCGGCCAATCGGCGGAGTGCACGCGGGAGGGGCGGCCGCTCGGCCGGCTGCGAACTTTCGAGTGCGAGCGGCCGCCACAAACAAATCGATTGCGCAAATATTTGCGCGCGCCGCTTTGATCTTTCGGTTGTCCGTCGATGCGCGCGGGGATCACGAAGTGCGTCCCTTCGGCCGACCTCGAGGGCACGCGGCCGGCTCCTCGAATTCGCTGCGAAGTTTGCGCACCGTTGCGTCCTCTTCGTCTTCGTTTCGTTCGCGCGTGTTTGCGCATCCGATCAGCCGCCGAGGGAGCGCGTGTGTAAGTGAGTCCACCGACCGACCGAGCGGCCGGCCGGCCGGTCGGGCGGTCGGAAGGACGAAAATGGGCGCTCAGCGTATCAAAATTCGATTCGCTCCCGTCCGGCGTGTTTGTCGAGCTGCCGGCCGATGGACGACGGAGGGCGAAAGCAGAGAAGACGAGAGGGAAAGCGGAGACTAGTTGCGTCCACACCGCGCTGCACTTCGCTGCGGTCTTCTGTTTGTGCAGCACACGCGATCGAGGGCACAAGGCGACCGGCGAGGACACCCGCCGTTTGAGCAGCCGGCCGGTTGGGCGCCGATTTCGCCGTGGATCCGCGCGCTTCGCTCCGTTTTTGGAAGCCCGTGGATTCAGTTGGTCGAGGCGCTTCTAGCGGTTCGGTCTTCGTTTCGTGCTTGGAATCGGTGGCAGCTTGACTTTGAATCCACAGTTAGAGATTGCTTGTTCTCGGCGTCTACTTGAACTCTTCATGGCTTACAATGGCTTCCTTCAAACACCGCTGTTCTCTTTCCTCCATACTTCTTCTGATCGAGAGGAGCGTGTCCCCCGTATGTCGTGTGTTGGGGTCGAAAGGCGAGTGGCCGATCGACCGGAGTGGATGAGCCGGCCGCGGCGAGTCGGTGGGCGCGTTGATTCGATCGGCAAACAGCCGCCCGCTCGCCGCGAACAGCCTGCGAGGATCAACGGTCGGGATCGGCCGGCGGTTTGTGTTCGCGTGTTTGTGCTGCGGATTCGAAGTTTGCGGACGAATTCGATGAAAAGACGAAGAAGTTTCGTTTGTTTCGACGGCGATCAAACATTCCCGCCTTTCTTCTCCCTTGCCTTTGATCGCCTTCCGCTCCGCAAATGTTTGCTTTGCGCTCCGCATCGGGGGATTGCGAAATGCGGGCACAAAGTGATCTTTTCGCTCCGAAAGCCGCAAGAATTGGTCCTGTACGTGTGTTCTGTGGACTAATCGCTTCCTTCTTATCACTCGGCATTCCCGTCTGCAAGGAGCCGTTCGAAACGCGCGGCTTTCGCGGGCGCAATTCGCAGCGGGCGGCCGGCTCGTTCGGTTGGGCGATGCGCGGCTCTTCGGCGCGTTTTACGAGCCGCCCGCCCATCAATTGGGCGTGAAGATGAGCGGCCGGCCGTCTGCTTTGATGCAACAACTTTCTTCTTCTCCAGCCCGCCGTCCATTCCATTTTAAGGGCCAATTTCCGCCTTTTTGCGCGTTCGCGAACTAATGGCCCGCGCGGTTTCGATGAGTGGAATGAGCGGACGGGTCGTTGATCCCCGTTCCTTCCTTTCTTTCTTCCTCGTTCTTTCTTTCTTCTCTGCGTGTGTGTTCCCTCGGCTGGTCGAAGAATCACCGAGCTAAACGATCCGAAATGGGCACTTCGATTCGGGGAGAGCCATCGAGAGTAAACGACGCCATTTGGAGGACGAAAGTGAAAACAAATCATCCGTCCTGCTTTCTTCTGTTTACCCGAACGAAGCGCACGTGTGTTGACCTCATCCCTCGACCGCCGGTTACTCACTCTCGGCCATTCGAATTGCAAACGGCCGATTGCGCGCGTGAGAGCGGCGGATTCCCGCGCTCGTAAACACGCAGCGATCACTTTCGTTCTCAATCCTCGCTCGTTTGCATTCCTTTCGGGATTTTATGGGTGTTTATGGTCGTCCTGTTTAGAAGGCGATTTCCATTTGATTTCGACGGTTAACGGTTTGAGGACAGGCGTTTCATCACTTCTTGTTTGTCGATCACTCGTTCAAATCAATAGCCTTCTGCTCTGCCGCTTGTTATCATCCCTTTCCTTTTTAAACGACAGTTAAGCTGATCTCCAACATTCTTCTTTCGTCTTCCTTTGTGTTTGTTTGCTCGTCCGCGCGTGTTTGCGGATCGTTCGGCGCCCGATCGGGCGGCTGTTTGCCGAAGTCGTGAAGCCGCCCACCGGTTTCCTCCTGCGACGCCCCTTGTGCAACCGAAACGACGAGCCGCCGCGCGTGCAAAAGCGAACGTTCGCTTCGGCGGCCGCGTTTTCCGCTCGAACGGCGATCGGAAGTGCGCCGTTCGCGTCGCTTCGAATCGCTTCCGCCGGCCGCCTTTCGGCCTTCCGCCCGGTTGGCTCCTCACTTCTGACCGGGGGAAAGTGGGTAATTGGAGCAGTGAAAGTCAACGATCCAGCACTCGCTCTTTGCTTGCACTTATACCCGTATCGACTGAGCTTTCGGCCTCGAGCTCCACCGTTCTCCTTTCCTCAACTGTTTGTTTATTCCCACCGAAATCATTCGACTGTTTGGAATTCCTTCGCAAATCTTCGAGGAGTTTATTTTGGAGTCCTCAAAGTCGAACGGAAGTGTCAAAGTTTATTCACCCGCCTTCTTCTTCTTTGGCTTCTGTTTACTCGCCTCCTTCTGCTGCTCTCCGCTTGACGCCACTTCCGACCGCCCGCTTTTACACTCGCCGATCATTCTCCTTTGATCCCCGTGCCCGCTTACACACTCCCACGTCCACTTATGCCTTTAGTGACCATAAAGTGCACTTACGGAGAACATTAGGCGCCAAATGGAGTCGTTTTTATCCACCCATCGCTATTGCTTCCAATCAACCGGCAGGGACGAAGAGCAAAGTTTACGCGGGGATTTGTCGCCCGTGCGGGTGGTCGGGCGGGGCGCGTGTTTGCGTAAGACGATCCGCCGCGATCTCTTGACCGTCCGGCCGGCCGGGGCGGTCGGAGGCGATCCGCCGGAAATAACCGGCCGGCGGGTCCGAGAACCCAACCCATCGCGGGGGATGCAAATCGGAGCCGACGGCTTGGATTTCCGCTCCGTTTGCTCACGAACCGCCCGCCGGTACGGCCGGCAGCTCGAATTTCGATTTGCCGGGTGCCAAAACGGCCGCCCGACCGGCCGAACGAGCGGAATGTTTGCGTTCCGGGCGCGGAATCGGCGATGATGTTTTCGCGGGCTCCATTTCCGGAAATCGGCGGCGATCGTTTGGACCCAGGCAGCTTGGATTTCCCTCTCGGATTGCCGAAGAGCTTGAGCGGAACATTGGGAGCACAAAGGCGAACACGAACAGCCGACCGAATTCAAGCCGGAACGGACGAACGGCGAGCAGAAATCGCGCGATCTTTTGTGCCCACCGAAAGGTCAGCATTACGTCAAGTACACCCCTTGCGTTCTCTTCGATTGTTTGCTTCAATCTGATAGTCGAATGGTTTCCCGTCGAATGCCACCCGACGGTCGCTCGTGTCGCCTTTCGTTCGTGTTCTGTACGTGAACACCCCCTTCATATTCGTTCGTTAAATTCTTTTGACATTTGCAGACGGTAGACAGACGAGAAGCCAATTAGCGAGTGAGTGAGTGAGTGAGCGACGAGTGCGGGAATGCGATCCCCTTCGCTTCTTCTGCTTCGTGTTCCTCAAAACGTCACGGCGGAGTCGCTTTGCAGACGGCCCGAGTCAACGAGCTCGGATTTCCGGCGGCGTGCCCGAACGGGCCGCTCGGATCGCTCATTCGTTAGACGACGGCGGGCGAGAAGGAAGTGATGCACTCGCCGCTTCTCGCTTTCGTTCGTTCGTTCATCGAATCCGGTCGTCTAATGAGTGGATTCATCGCGGATTTCGTCGTCCGCGCCGCTGCGGAGCGTTCGGCCGGCTGCCCAAACGAGCGGGCGGCCGGCCGTCCGTCCCAGCGGTTTGATCAAACGGCGCGTTTCTTCCTTTTGTTCGTCTGCCGGTTGCGCAAACGGAAGAGCGGCCGGCCGGCCGGCATTTCGTCGCGTTCATCACTCGCAGGCGGATTTCCGGTGGATGCGGTCGGCCGGTGGATTAACGCTCGCTCTCGTTTGCTTCATTCAACGATCACTCCGGAGGTCCTTGCTGTTTCTCGTAGTCGCTTGCGGTTCCTGGGGTTTATTTCCGGCCGTCCGGATTTCCGCTTCGCACGCTGGAGATCGAAAGACGTGTTTCTTGCCGGAAATACGTGAATTGGACGTGGTCGAATGGCTTCAAGGTCAAATTCACGCCTTTTCGCTCACTTTGGCCCGCCGCCTTCCTTTCGGCCGGATGCCCTCGAGTGCAAATCCCGAAAGTTCGGCCGATTCGCTGGAGCATGGGCCAAACGGCCGCCGGCTTCATTTTTCGAGTTCCGGCGCTTTCCTTTCGCTGGTTAAAACTGCTGGACAACACTCGGAGATCTCCCGTTGCAGTCACTTCGAACTGTTGGGCGAGCGTTTCGGTCAACTCTGCCCGATGGGCGGTCTTCGGCCAAATGGCCGACGTTTGTTTATTTTGTGAACATTCCACAGCAAACGAGCGGTCTTTGCTCATTCGTGAGTCGAAGGGCGATCAACAAGAGTTGTGACTCGGCTCGTGAACTCCCGTTCAAGTGCCGCGTGTACATTCCTCCGCCCTCACCGCTCTTTTCGCTTGACGGACAGCAGATGTTCGCGCACGTGTTCGCCGCCCATTCAACCGTCTCGCCGTCACTCGTCCTCGTTGTCCCCGTGTGCACGTGTTCCGTTCACGAATTCTTCGTTTTCTCTTCTCGTTCGCCGAAGTTCGCAGGTCATCGGGAATGACGGAGAACAAAGCAGTCGGGAAGAAAAGTGGACGATCTTCAGCTTTGTTTGCGGCGAACAATTGTCGCCTCTTCTCCATGGAAATTTGCGTCACACGCTCGTAGAGGCAAGGGCACGAGCAAAAGAGCGGAGCGGTCCCAAAGAAACGCAAAGGTTCTTTTGTCCTCCGTGCCGCCCGCCATTGTACGTGGGTTGTGGAGCGCGAAAAGAGCGGCCGTGATTCGAGTGTTTCCACTCGTCTTCGCCGCGTCGAGAACTCCGCGACGATCCCGCGAACGATCGATCGACGGAACGAGGCCACTTGTTTGTTTGCGGCCGATCGAACGAGTGGATCGAAGCGCGTGGAAAAAAGCGAAGTGCAAATGTTTGCGTTTCGAATCCCCGCGCGCGCGAACGAGCGGCCCACTTCGCGCGCCCCTACCGCTCGGGAGCTGCTCGAGGACTTCCGTTCGCGCGCGTGTGTCCGTCGAGCTCTCCGAGTGTTTCGCACGAACGAAAGCTCCCCGTTTGGGTTGAATTCCCGTGCACCGACCGACTGCGCTGCTCTTCGGTCGCCGCCCGCCCCTTGTTTCTCGTTCTGTTTACTCAATTACGAACGAGCGATCGCAACGGGGAAATTGGGTCCATTCTCTTACGGCGGGCGGCCGGCGGCTGGAAGTCGATTGGATTAGGCGGGGCGGAGCGCTGTGGAATTCCGAATTACGCGCCGGATTTTCCGCTCGATTTCCATTCGGGGCGATTGGAAAACGGGCGAATTGCGGGTGCATTCGCTCCAGCACGACGAAAGCCGAGTAAATTCTCTTCGGTTTTGTTTCGAATCGAATTCCCTTCGAACTCTTTACTTTCTTCCAATGGACACCGTAATCCACGAGCGAATGATTCGTTTTGCATTGCGTAAGCGGCCGCAATAAACGAATTGCTTTCAATCCGCCGACCGGAAGCAAAACGGAGGGCGGTGCCCCGAACGACCATCGCGTTCTCCTTCCTTCTTCTTCTCCGCTTCTCTTGCTCCTTTCGATCACAACAAACAACATCGTTTGGGTGACGAGGCGAGCTCGTGGGAATGTCACCGCTTTTCGATTCAAAACAACAGCGAGTAGCCAATGGCCGCCGCCCGCTGCTCGTTCTCGTCGATGAGAAGCGGCAGTCAGCAGCTGACTCATGCTCTTCTTTACGTCTTCCATTGATCTCGGGCCACGTGTGATCGGCCGGCCCCGAATTGGAATCAATTGGACTCGCGGCGAAATGCCGCCGAATTCTTTTCGCACTCCGCCGCGGATGAAAGCGGCCGCCGCCCGCCCTTTGCGGGGCGATCGGCGCGTCCAAATGTCTGCGTGCGGGATTGAATGGACGGACGGCACGTAATTGTGGTCATGATCCCATTGGTCGGCCCGATTTTCCCACGTATTCGAACGAACAAAAACGGTGGCGGGAGTTGAATCACCACGGGATGGGCGGGCCGCTTATTACAACCCCCTTTCATCTCCTCCTTCTTCTTCACTCCCCCGTGTCATCTCAGGCATTCAACCGCTCATTGATGGCTCGCTCGTGTCCAATTGCCACCCGCCCGCTTTGTACTCGAAACACACGAGGCGGAAGAGGCGCGCGCGTTTTAATCAAAACTTCCGCTCGAACTCGAATGCGAGCCGACATTCCGCAACATTTCCTCCCTTCCTTCTCACTCGGCCGCCTCGCTTCGCTTTGCAACGAGCCGCCCAACAGTTCGGGCCGAAAAGAAGTGCCCGAAATCACGTCGCCGACCTGTTGGACGCGCGTGATCACTCGCCAAAGTGTTTATTTCTGCTTCCTTCGGCCATCAGATGATCGCTTTCAGTACGGAAAGGGATTGAGGACGACCGTAAACATTTAAGGTCCTCCCCCTCGGCGTGTTTCGAGACCGAACGCCCACGCGTGATCGGCCGGCAGTTCGGTGTGTTTAGCCGCCCGCCCATCAACCAACGGAAATAAACTCCACCCGTCCACAGACTTTCATTACGGCGGCCAGCTCCAACGTAAACAAATGGAGCTTCAATTTGCGAAAGATCGCTCGATCGTGGCGGGGCCAAAGGCGAACCGGAAGTGAGCGGCCGGCCGTCGAAAGTTCGGCCGTTGATTCACGGGCGGCTTCAAACAAACCGTCCACGAGTTTGTGGACGTGCAAACGGCGGCGCGTTAGTCATTCGTGTTCGTGTGTCCTCGCGAATTACCGTCTGCCGGTGTGATGGACGAGCGGCGAGCGTCGAGAGTGACCTCCGGACGTCCGCCGCTTCGAAGCGACCAACCGAAGTGTTCGAAGGAGGGAAGACGACGTAAGAACGGCGGAAAGAAAGGGCGGGAGGGGGATGTAATTACTCGGCGGTTATTATTTTCCCTCCTTTGTGGCACTTCTTTCTTCTCGGCCGGCCGTCTTCCGGCCCTCTTCCGCTGTGTTCCTTTGAATTTGCAAATTCCTTTCCGCGAATGTTTCCCACTCGCCTTTTTTCGCACTCCGCCTTTGTTCCGGCGAGTTTTTTGTGCTCCTCGTCGTCGTCGATGGCTGAATGGGCGCCGCCGTCCGCCATCGTCGTTGCGGACGGACGGCGGCTCCGGTCGGCAATTTGCGGCGGCGGGAGATTTTTAATTCAATTCAAAGTGGCCACTTATTTCTCGACTACCGACGGATGGGGCGAACAATCGACGCGCCCACTTCCATCGGCCTTCCGGTGATCTCCACTCGGCGACTTTTGATCCACTCGCTCCCACTGCTTCCTCCTGTCGAATCCACTCACAATCGGCTCTCTCTCCAACGAATTCGATTATTTGCGGACGAATTTTGCAAATTTTATCCAATTTCCCGAGCGCTTTTTTCGCCCCGCCGCCGTCCTTCCGCCCGCCCCTTCCGCCTAATTCAACCCGACGAGGGCAAATCGAATCAACGAGGGGGAAAGCCGAGTGGGACCGACCGATGGGGCGGGCGGATTCTTGGCGCGTAATCGAATTGAACGCTCATGTTTCGCCCATCACTCCCCCTCGCTCTCGCCTGCTCCGTCGTGTTCTCCGAATGGCCAACGATTTGACGTCGCCATGGGGCGGGAGTTCAAGTGGCTGCGAGGCTCTGGGCAGCTTCCGATCGGAGCGGCCGGCCGACTGATCGATTCGCTCGCTCCGCCTAATGGGTTCCCTGTACGCGGCGATTCGCTTCAGTGCCGCTCGGCTGCGCATTCCGACCTTCCCACTTTGCCCCCGTCTTCCCGCCGACGATGCAAACGCCCGACCAGCTACCACGAACGTTCGTCCGTTCGTCGGTGATCGTTGAGAGGCGGGGGATGTCCTCTTGAGTTTGGTTTGACTCGTCACTTCCACTCACTCTCATCTGTTTCGTGCTTTCGGCTCGAAGATCATCTCCGGTCACTCGCCGGTCGGGCCGATCGAATTCGATTTCCTCTCGTTTGCCCCCGCACACTCCTCCCGCTGCCGTCTGTTCCTTCAGCTAGTGAGAGAGTGCGGGCTGGAGTGACGAACAGGCCGAGAAAATTGGCCCAATTGGCTCAATTGTCCGCCGACCGCATTTCCCGATTTGGCGCGCGCGCGCGAATCCCCCGAGTTGTTGCTTCCTTTTGCATCGTCGTACTTCTTTCTACCACTAGCTTCCTCCTTCTCCCTTCTCTTCCTTCGTTGCAACAATACGGGGCTAATGCATCCGCGAGGGCCATTTCGGCGCCATTGAGCGAGTGCGGGGGACTTTCCGCAAACCGAATGAATGGAATGAAATCCTGAGCACAAAGCCGCCTTCTGGTCGCTCTTCCTTCCGCCTTCCCGCCGGCCGGCCGGCTTTTACGAACGAGACGGCCGAACGGAAGGCAAGTGGGTAATTGGATCGATCGATCCGACATGGAATGCAAGTGGTCTCTTATCACCCACTTCTTTGCACTAATTGGACGCTACGTCCTCGTTCTTCGCTTCTTCTTGTTGGTCGATTGCGCGTCTAGACGGTTCTGCGAACTGCTTCCAACGATAAGCGGCCCGTGGTTCTTCTTTGGAGCGCTCGCTGGATTCTGCACTCCCTACTTCTTCTCCACTCCTCACTCCTCACTCCTCATTTCTTTGTTCCTCGCGATAAGAAGTGGGCGGAGATCACCTGATTGCGGTCCAGCGGCGTTCCTTCTTGTTCCACGTGTTCATTTCCTCCACTTGTTGTTCATCGAATGGAATTATCATCGTTTTTTCCTGCCGCTTTGTTTCGAGAAACCGTTGATGTCACTCGTGCGGGGCGATTCCTGGGGGGTTTGCACGTGAATTCGAGCCCCAAAATTGGAAACACGGGGATTATTTCGTGGTGGCCGAGGCCGAAAGGTCGACCATCTCTTGGGGCTTCTTTTGCAATGGGATTAGACGAATGGAGTGGTTGGCGGGAGATCTCCTTGGGCGATCATTGACGTCGGCCGGGGCGGCCGCGGCGGCTAAGCCGGCCGGCTACCTGCGGCCCACTCGAATGGCCGCCGGCCACTCGGCGACGCAACCGGCCGGCCGTCCGGCTTCCCCGTCGACGGGTCGACTCGATTTGGAAGTGCGAGGCCGCCGGATGAGACGGCCGCTCGTCGAAAGCGGCAGCGGACGAGCGGATCATCCGCAACGGTGGCGGATTTCCGCGTCCCCAAATGCCGACAAAATCCGCCGGCTTCCTTTCTTCGCCGCCGCCCTCGATTGCGTGCGGGCGGGCGAAAGCGGGCGGATGATCCCGAACGATCGCTGCGGCGGCCGGCCGCCGCTGCACGAACGCCCGGATTTCCGCCTCCCGCAGTTCTCTTTTGTGCTGCGAACAGCAGCCAAGTGCACGACGCAAAAGGACGAAGAGATCAATCGAATGCACGGGACGGATGACGGGCGGAAGTTCGCAACAGTCTCCTTTGTTCCTCCTGCACATTTTAATTAACTCTAAAGCCCCCACAGCATCGGGGGAATTCGTAAAGCCCACCGCTCGGCTTTGCACCTCGCTCCGCTTCGCTCGTTGGGGCGCGCGTGTTTTAATCCGCAAAAGCGAAATTGAAGCCGCCCGCCCCGCCCGACCGCCCGACCGGTCCGCTAATCTTCGGCCGCCAACTTCGCGCATTCGCCGCCTTTGCGGGCCGCAAATTACAAGTGCGCAAACGAGCGGACGAGCGACGGGTGGCCACGGCAGCGCAGCAGGCGGCCGGATTAATGAGCAAAAGGATCGAATTCGTGGCATTTGCACTCGACCGCGGTCGTTGCATCGACACGAGTCGGCGGTCATTCTCGCTCACTTGCGGCACACGTGAGTTGCCCGAACCGAATGGTCGCCCCCAGTCGATGCGATCAGTTGGCCGCCGGCTGCTCGCGGGTGTCGAAGGTCGGCGGGCGGCCGGGGAAGGCGGCAAAGGACGTCCTTTTCGTTCGCAAATCGCCGCCCGCCTTGTCACTCGTTTCGTTTATCGTCCGCGCGCATCAAATCGGGCCGTGAAGCGGGCGGACAAGCCGGCAGATTAATCGCGCTGATTAGTCTCGAGCGGTGCGCGAAGAAGATGCCCGAATTCATTTACATCGCGCGCGTTTCACGTTTCCGTTCCCGAAATTCTTTTGAGTTGATTCGAGAACAACTGGAAGAATTGTCGTTGATTTTGGGGCTTCATCGTAGTGGTGAACTTTTGTCGGTTACTTTCTGCTCCAGTGCCCATACGCTGTCTCACTCAATCCGTTACATCCTCACGATTAAGCGCTTTAATTTCCGGTCGGATCAAGCCTTGTCGAATCAGAGATCACAACGAGTAGGTGCAACGAGTAAACGAGTCGGTCGCTGCCAATGTACTCACTCGCTCACTCACTCACTCGCTCGCTAATCACTCATCTTTTCTCGCGTTTGTCGCCGCTTCCCTTACCGATCCGCTTTTCTCGTGTCTTCGTTGCCGTGCCGTTGATCAGCCATTCGTCGTGACTTCGCGCCACCGCCGCCATTCGTCGAGTGCTTTCGGCTCATCCAAACGAAATTCGCTCCAAACGGCGAGTGGCCGAAGCGGCTTTCTGGCGGCCGGTCGGCGGGAAGCAAGCGATCGGATTCCGTAAGGCGCTTAGCGAACGGGGCCGCCCGCGCATGCCAGCCGGGATTACACGTTGGCCTAACGAACGAAAGCGGCGGTGATCCGAGCGGATGAGCGGCCGAAAAGACGGTCGGCCCACCGCCTTTCGGACGCTCGCCGTTGGCCGTCCGCCGCGATTCGCAACATTCCGCTCGATTGGAGCGGTTTGTTGTGGCCGTTCGCTCATTAGCGGCAAACTCTGCGATTCCACGAATCCCGGCGACCAATTTGCCTCCGCCTCCACTCGCCAATCAACGAGCGGATGCTCCGCGAGCCCAAAAAACTTTCCACTTCCGCCGCATCCCGCGGGACTCGGCCGGCCGACGGATTCGATTTCTTGGAGGACCGAGCGGAAATCCAATTAATTCGCCCGCTTCCCCGCACTTCCGCTCGCTGAATGGAGGCTGATCGAGGCGGCCGGGCGGGCGGCGCGAATTCGAAGAGCCGCCCGCCGGCTCGCTTCCGCCCAATGACGTGAAATAATTGAGCGAATTCGAAGAGGAGGGGAGTGAGTCGGTTTGTGTGTTTCAAGTGTGATCCTTTGTTCTCTTGTGCTTCCGTGCAGCAGCCGGCGCAGTTCGAGTGGTTGTTGTCACAACTGTTCGCTTCGTTCGCTTCGTGAATTCCCGATCGCGCTTCCGTCTCACTCCCGCGTGTTTGTTCGTCCTTCCGGCTTGTCCGCCTGCTTGCCGCCGCCCCTTCTTCTTCGTCGTCGTCGTTTGTTTGCCGACGATTTCGTTTTGATTTCGATTGTTACGAATGAGCAAACAAACACGCGTGCCCTCTTCTTCCCCTCTCGCTCGTTCGGGGAAAAGAGCGCCGTTTTGGAGTTCGCAGAAGGCGCGACGACGTGGAGGGCGCGCGTTCAAGTGGGCCGTTTCGCTCGCCGGCTCGAGTGTTCTCTTTCGTCTGCCGCTCCCCCGTCCCGCCTTCTTCTGCAACGAAATTCACTTCTTTGCGCCCGCCAATTCAAATATCTCCCCCGCTAATCGGGTTTGTTACAAAAGAAATAAGCGAACGTTGATTCGATTTCGTTGGGTTCTTCGAAGTGCCCGCATTTCCGTTGATCTCTCGTCTCGTTCCGCTTTTGGCCCAATCGAATGCACTTCTCTCCGGTTGATTCGATCAAGACCTGCAGAGTGTCGTGCTGATGGTGGCACTTGGCCTCCTTCCCGTCCGCTTCAAGGAATCGCCGCCAATTGACCGCATTCGGGCGGCCCAATCGCGGTTATGCCCCCGCGGAAATCCAATCACTCTCACCTCCGCCCCGTTTATCGCCGCAGGTGAACCGCCCGCCCGAAAATAACGGCGGAAGGCCAGAAGGAGAGGCGGTTGTTGACCGAAAGCACACGACTTCTCCACTTGCTCCGTTTCCTTCCCGCTTCGCTTCGATTCAACGGGGATTGTTGCCGTTGTGTACGCGATTTGCATTCGTTTGTCTCCGCGCGCCCCGAATGACGAGCGGGCAGCCGTTGAACTCGTGTCTGCGCGACGGCGACGGATTGTTCACGATGCAAATGCGGGACTAATCGGCGGTTTCTTTCGACTCACGAGTCCCCCCAGCGATTGGCCGCCTTTGGCCCAACGAATCGCCGGGATTTGCGATCGGACCGGGCGGAGGGGAAGGGGACCCGGAGAGGCCAACAACAGTTGGAGGGGGAGGCAAGGGGGGGGGGGGGGGGGGGGGGGGGCGGGGGGGGGGGACAAGCATTCGATGAGGCGGCTGCTTTGCGCCTTGCGGATGCAAAGCCGCCCCGATTGTCCGGGGGATCGTCCTCCCGAACACACTCCGCACTCACGTACTCACCATTCGAGTTGCCCATCATCTTCGTCGACCGATTGAAGGGATGAAGAGCAGAAATGTATCCCAATTCTGTGCCGCTCGTCCCCCCAGTCGCCTCCACCAGCTTGCGTCTTCCACTCGTTTCTAATCCCCCCAATTGCCCAAAATAACCGATTGGTTGTTGCTCTCGCCCGCTTCGCTGCGGACGACCCCACCGTCTTCCGTCGCGTGCCCCAATTGGGATCTCGGCGCGTAAGCCGATTAAGCGACCGAATTCGCGTCAGCAAGCGGCCGGCACACCGGTCGGACGGCTTCAATTGACGTCCTTGTTTTCTTCCGATTGCTGCCCGATTGTCCGCACGACACGAGCCGAGGGGCGGCTTATCCGCTCTCCGCATTCTGCGGCCACGGATGTCCGAATTGGCTTCGCGGCTTTGCGAAATCAACAACATCCGACGACGCACTCGGGCGGGCGCGTCGCTGTTGGCAGCGATCCGGGCGGCCTTGTACGAATTGCACTTTCAAGGGGTGGTGGGCGAATGCCTGCGAGGTTGCAACACTTGGGAACAGCCGGGTCATGGGGGTTTGGAGGCATTCGGGGTTGATTCAATCGTTCCTTCCTTTAACTCTCCTCTTTCTCTCGCATTCTTCGTTTTGATCGCTCCGTGTTCAATTCGCGCAAAGATCTCGACAAATGGCTTCGTTTCGAGACAACTTACGGATTGCTTTCGTTGCAGGTCCCCCAACTGCTCCAGTTGACCGGTGCCGACGTGCCGCACGAACGAGACGAGAAGCGCAACGATTCGCCGCCGCAGTCGACCACCGGCGCCCCGCGAACGACGTCCCTCGCCGCAGCGAACCTCACGTCCGCCTTCCTCGCCGCCCTCCTGCACACGCCGCCGCTGCCGTCGGGCGTCGTGAGCCAACCGCCCGCCGCCGCCTTCGCCCAACCGTTGGAGGCCGCGATTTCCGCCGGTCGATCGCCGCGCGTCGACGCCGCCGGGAACACAACGGCGCCGGCCGCTCCAGCGCTCTCGCCGTCGGCCGCCGCCGCTCGCCAGCCGCCGACGCCCCAACAGGCGGGGCCCTCCGCGCACAACGACGTCGCGCACACGATGAGCACGAGTGGAGGCGGTGCGACCACGATGCTGCCGATGCACTCCACGGACTTCCACGCGTACATGGCCGCCATGAACGGCAATCCGGACATTGCCGCCTTCCTCGCCCAACAGCAGCAACTGCTGGCCGCCGGGCAGCTGCCGCTCGCCGCCGCCGGCGCTCCCGCTTCGACCTCGACCTCGCCGGCCGGCGCCGCCGTCGTCCACCCGCCGCAGATGTCGGCGGCCGCCGGCTTGCCGCCCGGCGCGTTGGCCGCGTTGAAGCCGGCCGCCCAGCCGAACGCCAACTCCGCGCCGCCCTCCCAGAAGCCGTCCTTCAGTTTGACGTGAGTTCTTTTCACGGCAGGGAACGTTCGATCGATCGAGTGCTCTAAACGGGGCGTCTAATCGCTGCGAACACGCGCCCTTTGGAGTCGAGTGCTCCGACGGCGATTCGCGTCGCAATCGGCGCAAAATCCACTTGTTCGTTTGGATTGGGCGGCTCGAGTGCGCAATCGATTGAGCGAGCGGTCGGCGGTGCGGAGGGTCCTTTGCACCCGCCCGCCGCCCGCCCACTCGCCTAATCGCCCGCCCGCCCGGCTGCCCCTTCAAGTGCACCGGCGGCGGCGAGTTCTTTGCGGCAGGTCCTCAAATCAAGACGCTCTCTGGAGTTTTGTCGAGTACCTGCTTGAGGGCGAAGGGGAGAAAGGGCAGAAGTGTGAACAGAGGAACAAAGCGGGCGGTGCACTTGTTTGCACGAAGAAGTCAATGGGGGCTTCCGGTCGTTTCGAACCGTCGGCAAGGGGGATGAGTGGACACACGCTGCTTTCTCCTGCCTTCGTTTCTTTCGCAACACTCCACTTCGCCCCTCACTTGTAGCCCGCATCAATCGACTCCAACCAGCCGTAAGCGGATTGATTGCGCACTTTGGTCGATTGGTGGGCGAAAAGCTGCCGCCTGGCCGATCACTTCGTTCGATTAGCCGTCGGGATTTGTTGCGAAAAGGACTCCAAAAGCGGCCGGCTTGGCTCAAAGCGGATCGCGCGTACCGTAGGCGTTCGTTCCGCTCCACTCGCTCGATTGACGAAATTCGGGCACGTGCCGCCCACCGCGTTCGGCCCGCCGCCGAGTTCAATCCGCTCGCCGGCTCGCTCGCGCGTTTGTTTTGCGCGCGGCCACTCGCTAATCGCCTTCCACTTCGAATCGGAATCATTCGGTCGGTCGGCGGGTGATCAGTCGGCCGTCGCGAAGCCGATTAGTCGAGCGGGCGGTCGGTTGCGCAATTCGAAATGAAATTCCGTTTTGTTTTCCGCCCGTTCCGTTCGGCCATTCGGGGCGGAGATCATCCGTTCGCTCTGTTTTCTCCTTCCGTTGCTTCTGCTCGCTGCTAGCTTGATGTTTGATTCAAGCGGGCTGCAGTCGCCGCTTGTTACCGAAAAGGAGCGTTTGTTTTGTTTTGTGGATTAACGGTCGGGAATTTGCGGATTCACTGCTACCGGACGGAGATTAGCGAACAGAACAATCCAGCGGTCATTCGGTCGATCGAGAGTGTTCCGCCGTGTTCGCAGGCCTCATCGAGCGATAAGCAGCGGAAAACGGGGAGATACGATCGAATGTCGCCTTTCTTTCGTATTTCCCATGCCTTCAACTCGTCGTGTGCTGGAGTGTGCGGAACGTGGCGATCGAGGGCGGGCGATAAGATTTGCATCTTTTCGGTCTTTCTTTTCGTTCCCGCCCGCCGTCACACTCGTTTGGCGTCAACTGGAGGCAACGAGGGAGGAGTGTGAATTCGGACGGATGCGAGCGAGTTGTTTGTCGAAGGAATTGAGTTGTTTTCTGCGTTCAATCACTCTCTTTCCATCACTCCGTTCCATTACAAGCGGGTGTATTTTCTTGGAATCCTTATCGCCTTTCCGGATTTCTCTCACTCCCATCTAAACGAAGCACGAGGTTGTGTTCCCCCAATCTATCGCCTTTTTGCGAAGCGTAAAAAGAATTTAATTTCGGTTGATGATTATCGTTTCGAGGGGATGTTGGCGATGATTATCGGCCTCCCATTTGGATCCGATTGGCGCCCGAATTCCACACGCGGCTGGGGTGTAAATCGCGACGGATCCGGTCGGCTTTCGGCCGCGAATTCCGCGAACTCACTTCCGCGACGCCGCTGCGCAACTAGCGGGCTGCTTTTCGACTTCAATTTCGTCGACTTTCGGCTGAAATTCGGTTGACTGGTGTTTATGACCGCTTTCTAATGACTGCGGGCTCAAAATACTCATTTGCGCTTGTTTATTCAGTTGTCTGCTGATCGAATCGCTTGTTTATGCTCTTGAAAACGGGTACTTGAATTGCATTCACCTGTATTTGAAGGCTGGTTTGTTTACCCGAAGCCAGCTTCAAGTTACTCACTCCCCGTTGTTGATCCCCTCTTCTATCCCATCGCGTGTGTCCAATCGAAGCGGAAATTTCGTAAAAGGCGGCCGGCCATTCGCCTCACGCACCCTCCGTTTTCCGCTTTCTTTTGTGCGGCTTCCAAATGTGGTCGGTGGACACGATCGTTTCGTCTGCCGACCGCACGCATCGCCCGCTTTCGTCGAATCCCCCCTCCGAGAATGGCCGCTCGAAAGAGCGCGGATTAAACGGGGATTCGAAGTCTGCTCGCTTGCTGCTGAAAGCCTCCAGTCACTCAGGGGCACGTCAGTTGGAATACGGGAATTAAAATTCCTTAAAGATGGTGGTGGGGGGATTAGTGAGCAGTTCGGATTCGCGGCCTGATTTCTGGTCTCCGCACTCGACGATTTCCGCCCGCCTGAATGAATTTACGGTAGTTTGAACGGGCGGGCGACTAGGCGGCACGTGCCCTCGGCGTCTAATTGGGTTGTTCTTTCCGTCGTTCAACTCGGTTATTTCTGGCGGGTTGGCATTCGTTTCACTCCACTCACTCACTCTCTGATTGCTCCGCCCTTTGGTTCGTAGCAGTGCGTAAAGGTGTGGGTATTCTGGGCCGTTAATTGCGTAGTTGGTGCTTCTTCTGGCCTTCTCGCTCGTGTCGGTTGATCACCGCGTAATCCGGGCGTCGTGCATCGGCAACACACGTCCGTGTACGGGCCGGCTAATCGCATTGTTCTGCTCGTGTCACCGACAGGCCGCCGGAGGGAGGGGCGGAGTGTTTGTTTTCGTCCAATTAGTCCACGCACCGGTCAAGTGGCCACTTTCTTCACACTTGCGGCCGGTGGTTCCGCCCCTTGCGGCCTTCCAGCGAAAGTTTCCTTCCGTTCGTCTAATCCCGCCCCACTTCTTCTTTCTCGAGCGCTCCGCGAAGTGCGGCGGATTAGCCGGCCGAAGCCGGTGGGCTAATCGCCCGCGGACACGCCCGTTTACGTCCCTTCGCGCTAATCACCTGCCTGCCTGCCGGCGAGCATCGAAGGCGGAAATCGGCGGGGTCGCGTCGGCTTGCCGCCGCATGAGCGGAGCGGCTTTTCGTACAAAAGCGGCGCGGAAAATCGTATCGCATTACCGCGCCGAAGCCCCCCGCCGCCCCGCTCATTAATCTCGACCAATCGAGCGCCGCAGAGCGCAGTGAGTGGGGGGATTTGCGGACACACCGGCCGGGTATTTTTAGCGGATTTCGAGGCGCGCGGCTAATCGCCCGGCGGATTGAAACGGTCGCCACTTTGCGCGCGCGCCCGCCGTCCAAATTGGGGGGTTTCTCGTAGCGGGCGGAAGTTTGTGGCTGCCGGCCGGCAGGTGCAAAGCGCCTCCGATTGCACGTGTTCGCTCGCGATCGTTGGCATTCGTTACGGAACGAAAGAACTGATTGAACTCGTGATTCAAATCAAAACACTCGCCCCTCAAGACTGCTTACTCATTGCTTCGATTTCAGGCCCTTCAGCGAAGTGGACATGATGAAATTGTACCAAAACTCGCAAGCGGCCGCCGCCCTGAAGGTGCCCGATCGGGATGCCGCCCGGCTTCCTCATGCCGCAGCTGGATCCCGCGCAAGCGGCCGGCTTGTTGGCCGCCGGCAAGAAGACGCCCGTCGCCGCCAAAGACGCGCAGCAGCCGCGCAGCTCGCCGGCCACCTCCACCGCCAACGCGGCGGCCGCTTCGTCGGGCGCCACGCCGCAGACGTCGCAGCAGACGAACGGCGACCACGCCGCCGCCGCCCACCAACTTCAAATGCAGCAAGCCGCCGCCGCCGCTGCAGCCGCCCAGCAGCAATCGAACGCCCTGAAGCGGCCCCTCCCGCCGAACATGATGCAGAACTACGTGAGTTGCCTTCCGAATTAAAGCAAAAGAAGGCGTGTCTGTTGCCCGCGCTCGTTTGGTCGTTGACCTCAAACATCAATCGTTTGTGCAAAATTCTTCCGCGAATCGGCGACCCAACGGGCAGGTGGAACGGGGGGGCGGGCGGGTGGCAAATGACCGATTAGGGGCCGCAAATCACCGCTTTGCGGGCAGGTGCAGTGGAAAGAAGTTGGGAGGCGGCGGTCGCTAATTTACTTTCGTTGCCCGCCAATCCGCGCCAATCCAGCCGGGCCGAGGCCGCAAATAACCTTCGGGTTTGCGGCGATTTTTGTACGAAAGACGGCCGGCCGGTCCACCTGCGCACTCGCTCGGCCATTTCGATTCGATTCGAGGCGAGTGGACGTTCGAGATCTCCTGCTCTTCTATTGAAATGCCCAAACCACGGGCGGCCAACCAGTTCGGACTACCGCCCCAATTGTTTCGCAACAGACGAAAGGTCAAAACTTGTGGCTGCTCGTCAGAAACGAATGATCGCCGTCTGATTTCAGCAGGAGCAACTGATGGCGTCGATGAACGGACCGCCGCCCGCCAAACGCCATTCGATCTCGGCGCTGCCCGGCGCCCTGCCGCCCGGCCTGGCGAATGGCCACCTGCCGCTGGGGTTGGGCGGCGCCGTGCCGCCGCTGATGCTCGCCGGCCACGCCGCCGCCGCCGCCCTCCACCCGCAGTTCGCGTTGGCGGCGGCCGCAGCGCACATGAACGGCGCCATGGGCGCGCCGGCCGGCCTCCCGAAATTCCACCCGACGACCACCGGCGCCCCGAACGGCGTCCCGCAGCCCGGCGTGCTGAGCATTGCGACCATCCCGCCCTCGTTCGTTTCGACGACGCCGGTGAGTCGCGGAGGTGCCTCCAGTGCGGACGCGGCCGCCACGTCGAACGCCGCCGCCTCCCAGCCGACGCCAAACGCATCCGCGCAACCTACCGCTCCCGCACCGCCAATGCCCAACGGAATGCCGATGGCTCCCTTGTTGCAGTTGCCTGGTGAGAATTGAAAGAAAGAGAACCACCAATGATGTCAACCGTTTGTTTGCAGAAGGCCTCACCCTCCAACAGCAGCAACAAATCCACCAGCTTCTCCTCCAACAGCAACAACTCCAGCAACAGCAATTCCAAGCCCAGCAAATGCAGAAGGCCGCTGCCGTTGCCGCCGCCCAACAGCAACACGCCGTCCGCTCAGCAGCAGCACGCTCAGCAAAACAAACCGCCCCAACCGACGCCGCCGCAGCTCCAGCAGCAGCAACTTCTCGCCGCCGGCCTGCCCGTCTCGATGCAGTCGCCGAACGTGCAGGCGGCCGCCCAGGGCCAAGCCCCACCCGATCCGGGCGCCATGCCGTGGATGCAGCAGGCGGACGTCATCGCGAACACCCACCGCACGCACGCCGCGATGGCCGCTCGGCATCACGCCGCGCAACAGGCGGCCGCCCAGCAACAAGCCGCTCAGCAACAGGCAGCTGCACAGCGACAGGTGGGAGCTTCTTTCGAAGGAATTCAACCTGATTGATCGCGTGTTTCAGCAACAACAAGCCCAGCAGCAAGCCGCAGCCGTGGCCGCCCAACAGCAGCAGCAGCAACGATTGAACGGGCAGCCGGCAAACCCGGTGGCCGCACCCCACGGCGCAGCCGCTCCCGTTGCCGCCCGGCGTGCTCAACAGCTACCAGTTCATGCAGATGATGCAACAGCAGCAACAAATGCAGCAGCAACTCCAAACCTCCATTGCGGCTGCCGTCTCCGGAGCCGCCGCCCAACCCTCGCCCGTCGTCTCGAACGGCGCCCTGCCGGCCGGCGTTGTGGCGCCGCTCGGACCGCCCATCTCGTGGGGGAACGCCGCGCATGTCGCCGCCGCAGCCCAACAGCACGCCGCCATGATGCAACACCACGCCCACCTGCAGCAAACAAGTCGCCGCCGTCCACCAGCAGCAGCAACAGGCCGCTCAGCAGCAGAACCAACAGGTGAGGAGCGAAAGTAGACGGAATTCGATTGAACTCGTGTGTTTGCAGGCGGTTGCCGCAGCGGCAATGGCGGCCGAACAGCAACGACGACGCGCCTCGGTGGTCGGCAGCCAGGCGCCGCACTTGACGCCGATGGGCGGCGCGCAGCTTCCGATGATGCCCGCCTTCCTCACCGGCCACTCGCAACTGCCGATGCCCGCCCTCGGCTCCCAACTGGCGGCATTGACGGCCGCTGCGGTCTCGACGCAAGCCGCTCCAAGCGGCCGCCTTCCACGGCCATCCGCAAGGCCGTCGGGCAGCCGCACGCCCAACCGACGGCCTTCGTGCCAACAACCCACGCCGATTTCGTTGGCGGCGGCGATCAGCCAGGCGCCCCGCGTGTCGCCGATGCCGCCGCCCTCCGCCGGCCATCCGGCCGCCACCTCGTCAGCGCTCGGCAGCCCCACGCAACGGTTGGCCCCCGTGTCGGCGGGCGGCAGCGCGCACAGCAGCCCGCCCCAGCCGCCCACTTTGAGCCCGCCCCAGCCCGTCCAAAATGAGATGCAGGTGAGAGATCAGGAGAAGTGACAGCGCATGATGACCGTCTTCTCGTTGCAGCGCCTGATCGCCCACTTCGACCCGCAGCAAATGCTCGTCCAGCACGCGCGCGCAGCGGAAGGAGAGCCAAGCGGGACAGCCGGCCGGCGATCCCGCCGCGACTTCGGCCGCTCCGACGAGCGCCGAGTCCAGCGCGCCCGTTCTCGTCCCGATCGTCACGTTGGCCGCCGCCCAGCCGGCCGCGCAGCCCGCCGGCGAGTCGCCGAAGGCCGCCGCCACGACGTCGCCGACCGCTCCGGCGCCCGCCGAGGAGCCGACGGCCGCGAGCGGCGCCGTCCCAGCCGGCCGTCGATCAGGAATCCAACTCGTCGGAGCCGCAGCTCCAAATCGCCGAGGACGAGGAGAATCCGATCGTCGACTGAGCACTTCAATTGAAGAGGAACATCGAAGAGGAGCGTCGACTCTTCTCATGCTTCGTCCTTTCTGCTCTCTTTGTTTGTTGTTCTTGCCGGTACTCGCCCTATCACCTGCGCAAATCAATTCTTTTTGGATCAAACCAATGATTCTCGAGTGTTTTCTCTCGAACATTCCGTTGCGTTCTTCTCCGTGCATTTCCATTCGACTCGTTTCGTTCGTTCGTGAACACCCGCCCTGCTTTCCGCTCGTTGGGGGCGGCCGACGGCGGAAAGTGGGCGGCGCGTTCACTTCTTTTGGCTCAAATCCTCCCGTTTTTCTTCGTTCTCTCGCATATCCTCAGGCTTCTCGTTTGTGGCGGCCGGCGGTCAAACGGCGGCGGTCCGCAGCCGGCCGGCGAGTTCCCCGTTTTCCTCCCCCTTTCAGCCCCCTCCCTTCGATCTCGACGCCCAAACTTCTCAAGTAACAAACGAAAGAATTCTCCCCGCATCGTCGTCTCACGCCCACTTGTTTGCTGTTGACAAATTCTACCCGCTTGTTGGTTGTCTTGTACATAATCGGTCTTCCCGTTCGTGTACTCCTCCTCTCCATTCTTCTTCGTTGTTTGTTGGACGACCCGCTCGTGCATTTGGGGTCCTCACCGCTCGCATTTCTTCGCTCCTCGTTTAATTTATTCCCTTCTTCGACTAAATCAAATTGATTCGAGTGTAAGTCGTTCATTCAAGCGACACTCCCGCCTTCCCTTCTTCTTCGTTCTCTTCTCCTCTCTTCTTTCTTCCGAACATCCGTGTGCCCCGACTCGTTTCATCCCCGTTTAAGGAACACTTCTTTCTCCTGCAATCGTTTAATAAACTTAGAAATGGTACGACTGGGCGAGACCAATAGAGAGCGATGAATACGATTGGCAATTTACCGATTTAAAGAAACCAGGTTGTCCAACGAGCTTGCAACTAGCCGCCTGAAATCTATCGTCTCCGTCGTCCTCGTCTTCCACCTCACGGGCGGAGACCTCGCACGGTCGGGGAATCGTATAGCGGTTGATGCGGCCGCTCATGAGGACGCCGCTCTTCCGCCTGGTTGCTCGCGGCGACGGCCGCGCGCCGGAGGGGTCCTAGAAGAACACGCGATCGCGCCGTTCCGCGTGACCGCCCGCCGGAACTCGGCGAATGCTCGCTGCACTTCCGGGTCGTCTTTTTCGCCTTCTAAAGAGCGAACGAATGAAGGGCTGAGTGGAAGAATGGACGGACCGCAGTAGAGAAAGCAGGCGATCTTCTTCTTCCCCTCGTCCTCCGCTCTCGAGCGTGTCGCTTCATCGTTTTCACGAGAAACTCGAAGCTTTCGGCCATCACACCGACCGCATCGCCTTCGGGTTTAAAGAGGAGGTCGGTCTTGCGCACGTCGAACGTCGCGAGCAGCCGTTCGATCCCCGCCCGCCCCAACCGCTCCATTCGGCAGCGGCGGGAGCGGCCGATCGTCTTCGCGCACGCGAACTCGTCGCTCTGAACGCACAAGACGGGTAAATGGAAAGACAACTCATTAGAATAGATGTTTGCCTTGATCACGACCAGCAGCAGCTCCAACCGAACGAACTGGAGGGCGTCGAAGCGGGCCCAGGAAGGAGCGGACGAACCCGTGCAGTCGGCGGTTCACGAGCGCCAATGCGCCCAAGCGATCGAAATTCCACCCACCCGTGCGACTTTTCAGCAACTCCGCCCTAAACATCGCTTCGATGGGTTAGGGATGAAGAGAAGGAAAGGATTACGCGACGATGTCCAGCAATTCATTCGGCAAACCGCAAAGAAAAGCGGGACAGCGGTCGTCTTCCACCCGCTCCTCCCACCTCGTTTAAAAGTGGAGCGGCAAGAAGCTCCTCGAATTCCCGCTGCAACTCTCCGCAGAAATCCTTCGGCATCTGAACAAAAGAGATTAACGAGGAGGGAGTGAACGGAAGGAAGTCACCAAATGATCCCGCTCCACGTACGGGATGTTCGGGACGGGCGCGTAGTGCGTGAAAATGGCGTTCCGCTTTCGCTCCATCTGCGGACGAGCGGGCAGGTGGAAGGAAAGAAGCGGAGAGCGAGCGGTTGGATGGCGGCGTTTTGTCTCCTGGCCGCCGGCGGAAGGCTCTCGTGCCCACACCTCCAATTACCCGTTTCTTCTCCCCTCATTTAGCCGCCAGTCACGCACGTGCTTTCCGTTTCGTCTTCGGTTTTGAGTAAAGGTTACGGAATTCTGTGGGCTGGGTGGTCGTCCCGCTGCAATGGTTCATGCTCGTCGATCAGATAGAGTTAGCAAGCAAATGACTGTTAGTTTGCTGGTTGATCGCGTGGCAAGCAACTGGAAAGCGAAACAAAGAAATCAATGGTTCAAATGCAAATCCCGCAGCTCGCAGCTGACAATCAATCCATGCCGCATCCTTTCGCCCGCTTCACTTCTTTCAATCGTCCGGCGCTGTCGGTCGCTCGTCCGCTCCCCGGAATGCCGACCACTCGCTTGTTGACGGCCGCTGGCGCCCAGGTACGTCTACTCCACTCCTTCCATCCTGCTGCTCACTTCTCGTCCGTTCAGGTCCAGCTGCATCGTCCGCAGAGGACGCGCTACCAGCGCTTCTTGGCCCGAGCCACCCGCCGGAAGTCCTGCAAGTGGCTGCTGATCGTGAACGTTCGTTCTGCCTTCTTCTTCGATCTTATGCTCGTTGCAGTCCGGTCTCGCCCTCCTCCTGTTCGTGAGCGTTGGACTCGCTGCCAATGGGTTGTACGGCGTACGGGTGAGCGTTCCCTCTCTTCCCCGTCTCATTCATCTCGTCTGTTTGAGGGCAAAGTCGATCAATACAAGCAGGAGGACGTGGAGGTCGGGCGACGGGGCAACGTGGAGGTGTTCGCGATGTGCACGTACCTTCCGCCCACTCCGTGGTTCACCGTTCGTTCTCCTCCTTCTTTCCTCCAATCATTCCTTGTGCAGGAGTTCTGCGCGGAGTCCATCGACGATCAATCGTTCGCCTTCCGCATCCTCCGGCTGGAGCCGGGCGTCCAGCAGGAGGCCGGCTGTTTGGACCGAGTAGAGACCGTCCGGCTTCTCCTCCTCTTTCTCTGCTCACTTCTTTCGTTTAGGTCGGCTGTCACGACGACATGCACATCTCGAAGCTCCACCAAACGACCACCGTCATGAACTGTTCGGGCTTCGCGAGTGGGCACTTCGACGTGCCGCAACCGAGGCCAATGATGGTGAGTTCCTTCCGACATGCAGTTCTTTCGTAGCTTAACGCGGAGCTTCAGGTCCCGATGGTGAACCACGAGCGGCTGCCCGGCTTCTCGTTCGACGTCCTGGCCGCCCAGATCGTCCTCTATTGCCCCAAATGCAAGCGGATCTCCCCGCCGCACTTGTACGTGACTCCTCTCTCTTCCACTCTTCATTTGTCCCCTTCGTTCAGTGTGGATCACCACGAGGAGCGCGGCTGCAAGGTGGACGTGCGGACGGAGGCGTTCGGCTGGCCGTCGAGCGCCCGCTTCTGCCCGCACCACCTGCCGGCGCGCGGCGGCGAGGCGGCGTGCCGAAAGCCGGGCGTTTCGCCTCCTCCGATGCCGCCGCCCATCGGCTTGTTGGGTTGAGTGTGTGCTTTGTTTCGAATAAACATGTTGTTTGATTGTGAAGGAATTTCTCGTGTGACGACAGGAGGAAGCCGTTGGTGTGGAATGCACGGATGAGCGTTATTCGATCAGAAACGAACAGAAACAGCGAGTCCCCCAGTTTCATTTGTTCCGCTCCAAAAAATGACAGCTCTTCTGCAACGCTCGCAGCTTTCCTCGCCGATTGTGAGTCCCCCGCTGCAAGAGCAGGACGATCCAAAATTTCGGTCGACCACTCGGCGGGGTCGGAGTCGAATGCAAACCTCAAACTTGGGTTAATAAACCGAAGAAGTTGGCGAGCGGCGGGCACTCGTGCAAGCGGGCAGGCGGGAGGTCGACGAGAAGACGGGGGTCGGGCGCTCGCGTGTTGCTCGTCGGCGTGTCTCTCGCAATCGAGCGCTTTTTCGTCGCCTCTTGTTCGTCTGGGCGGGTAGACGGCCGGCTGTTGCCGCCCTTCAGCGCCTCAGTTGTTGAGTTGCTCGCTGCTTACTTAGAAAACGAGCGAGTTTTGCAAACATTGCTGAAAGATCAGCGGTTAAAAGATCCAATTGCACCTATTTTCATCAATAAAGACCGTTCTTTCGACGGTTTGCAGTCTTTTTTGTGCGGAGAGGCCAGGGATGTTTGAACCACGACCAAGGACAACCTTCCGATCGAAGCAAAAGGTGCTCGTCTTTCCCTCGACGCGCAAAGACCAAATTGCTCGCGGTCACGGGAAAGAAGGCGCTCGTTTGGGGTCAAAGAGCAAGAACGCGAAGGGAGCTTTGGGTTCCTGCTCGCATTCACTCCTTACGCGGCTGCCCACAGCGACCAGTCGCTCTCTTCTTCCAGCAACATGTCGGACGACGGCGAAACTTCGGCGGTCGCAAAGAAGCCGAGGCTTTCGCCGAAACCGAAGCTGAAGGGCGACGCTCAATGGTCGATCGTGATGGGCGCCTTGTGCTTCGGCTACGGGGTCCAACCGAGCGATCCCTCTGATCCCAAATACGAGCAAACCTGGGCGGCCTTCCGGTTGCGAAATTTGCGGCATTTCTTCTGCTCTCGCTCTTTCCTTTCCACGTTCTTCCGTGCACGCCGTCATCAAAGCGAACAAGAAGGATCGGAGGCGCTGAGGATCGAGCTGAGCACCGGGAATCCGATACAATTCTCCTCCGTTTGGCGCTCGCCCTTCTCCGTCTGCCTTACGGAGGACCACGTTCCGAGCGGCTCTTTTCTGCGTCTCCTGCGGATCGTTCGACGAGATATTCGGACAGTTGGCGTGCACGTTGGCGTTGCGGACTCGTCTCTGCCGACTTCTCCTTTAATGCGCAGTTGGACTCGAATGTTGTCCACGCTCAACGGTCGGTCTATTCGATGTGGCACGAATTTTACCAACTCTCACCAGACTTTCCCCGTCTGGAAGCGATCGACCTGCGAATTTTCCGTTTGGACCGTTCGGCCTGGCTCGTCCACTTGCTTCGCGAGGCGCTGCCCGCGCGAGTCGTCGATTTCAGCCTTTCTTCTATCCATGACTTGTGTCTCCTGCCCAAGCTGCAAGCGGTCCCAATGGAACGAGTGCGGGCGAGCATGACCGACACGGAGCAATTTACGTGTGAGCTTTTCTTTCGTACAATATCTTCTTCTGATCGATTGACACGCACAGCTGTCGGCTCTCTCTTCTGCGCACCCGCTCGCGTGATTGAAGTCGCAATGGGCACGGAGCTGATCGTTGCACATGGACCGTGAGCTTCTGTTCATGGCTTGCTTCCTTCACAATCATCTCTTTATTCCAGCGTTGAGCGAAATGATTTCGTTCAGCAAGTCGTCCTGGATCTTGGAAGAATTGACGACGCTGAAACACCCGCCCAGATCTGCGAAGATCAATCGAACGGTCTTGTGAATCTGCCGTGGAGCGATGAGGAAGCTCGGGAGCTCAAATTGGCCTTTGGGAACCTTCGCTCGTTGAACGAAACGTTTGTTGTGCGGGTCGAATTCCGCTCACTTTGCCTCTGCGACAAACAAACGGTTTTTTTCATTCCTTTGGTTTATTTTTTGATCATCTGTTCAGCCGTTGGACGATCTTTCGAACGCCCTAAAGATTGTGGTCGATCGCGCCCTCCTCCTCGTCGAATGGGCGAAAGAAACGGGCGTTCGATTGGACGGAATCCGAATGGAAGGATGGTGCATTCCGCTGGCAGACGATGAGGTGCGGTTCTCTTTATTCCTCATCAAATACTCTTATTTTAATATTTTAGTTCGGATACGAACAAGCACTGTTCATCACAGAAAAGTTCTTTGCTGAACGCACGGACTTTTTGCATGCAACTGAAGATTTCGACGAGGAACTGCTCGAAGAATACGAACGGCTGGGCAGTGAAGTTTTGTTAGTCGCCCAGGGACGAGTGGACTCGACGGTCCTTCGCTTCGTTCTCGACCGAGATTTCTGCTAGTGCCAGTTGATTATATCGTGTGTTCGAGAACAGCTGTTCGCTGATTTGAAGTCTTATTGTAATGAATAAACCTTCCTTACTTTATTATCACACCTTCCCAACACCGACTACTGAACGTAACGAGCAGTAGCCGTAGCGGCGTCCAGAATTCGCCGGTGCTCGTCGGCCATCCGCCGCACTCGCCGTTTGTCCTGACGGCAGCGGACGAACATTCGGGCGCCCGTTACGAGCTGAACACCCGTCATTCACTCCTTTGCTACTGGGAACTCGCCAAAATGAGAGCAGCAGCGAGAACGACGATCATGCTGGCGGCCGTCGTCCAGTCGGAAATCCACTTGCGATTCGACGAGGGCGCTCGCCGTTCGACCGCCGGCACCCCCTCTCGAGCGAGCAGCTCGGCGATTTTCGGGCTGCACGTCCGCCTCGCTTCGTCGTCGACCACTTGCAGGCGGCGGTTCCAAAACTCGACGGCCGGCCGGTCGAAAACGCCGCCCGGAACGAAGTGCGGCCGCTCTTTGAAGCGCTGCTCTCCGCCCGCCTCCGCCGCCGCGTCCTCCAGCTCGAAGTTCATGCGGTAGAAGCCGTGACCCTCCGCGTCCACCGGCTCCCAGTCTGCAACGAGAATGAAATAAAGGAGTGGGTGGAGAGCAGCAGAGATGGGGGATGCAATGAAATGTTTGGTCACAAGTTCGTTTGGCCTTGAACAGCACCAAGAAAAGCCCTTCCCTCTCCATCGTTTTTGATCAGCAAGGACATCAAAGCAAATATGCTCAACAACCACCCGGCTCCCCGCACTCGCCTTCGACGGGCGGGCCGCCCTCGATGAAGTTCTTGATCATTTGGGGCTACCACTCGTCCATCAGCCGGTCGTTCTCCGTCGGTCGAGCAATCGGGTGGAGTCCGATCAAATAAGTGAGGTCGTCCGCGTGCTTCGAGTGGTTCACTTGGGCGAAGAGGCCCAAGTACGAGGCCTGGCCGCGGCGCGCGTTGAAGGCGGCCATTCGCACAACAAAGGCGTGCATCGCGTCCCGAGTGATCTCCTCGAGGCCGGTCGCCTCGTAGACGCGCCCGCACTCCTCCGCTGTTGCGGCGGCCTCGAAGCCGAACGCCGAGAAGAACCACGCGCACATTCGCGGCATCGAGCGGCCCCGCCGAAGGAGCGCGTTCTCGATCGTCGTGTCCGTGATCAACAGAGGGGTGGGCTGAACGACGAAAGAAAGAAAGAGATCAATTGATTTCAACGAACCTTCCACGTCCGCTCGATCTGCCGCCCGAAGCTCGGCTCGGTGAACAGCCGGCCGTCCGTCTGCGGCCAAATTCCGATCCACTCGCTCTCGCTCCGCTGCGCCGCCAAACTGAGCGCTCGGGCGGAAGTGCGCCGCAAACACGCGAGTTCCTCCACCGGGTCCTCGTTTGTGCACTGCAAGAGAAGCGATCAATCAATCGATTAAAAGAATGCTCGCACGTTCACCTCCCGACTGACCGCTCGGCTCAACCGGCGGTTGGCGTGCGGCCGCAAGGATCCCGCCCCGCTGATCAAAATCGCCCGACTGATCGCCCCCGCCTCCACTGCGGGCGAGGCGAGGAGGCACTCCACCGTTGATGCCCCGCCCGACGGAACGTAGGCCTCAAAAGAAAGGAGGAAATGCGCAATGGAACGAGTGGACGAACGGTGATTCTCGTGGGATCGCCGCCGAACTTCTCGCCTTCTTGCTGGATCCAGCGGAGAGCGGCGAGGATGTCTGAACGATCGAATGGAAGGAATAATCGCTAGAGTTCCCTTACCGAGCATCCCGTTGTTGTACGGGGCGTCCGGCAGCTCGTGGCCGAGATCCGTGAAGCCGAAGACGCCCAGCCGGAACGCGGCGATCACGAAGACGATCTCGTCGCTCGCGTGTTTCCGCACGATCTCCGTGTCGTTGAACAGCACGGCCGATCCGTAGTAGAAGTCACCTCCATGAACGAAGAAGAAAATCGGGCATTTCTTCTCCTGCACTCAAGAAATCAAAAAGATGAATTCGATCTCAAAGGAACGAACCAAACAGCGCTGATCGGCGAACACATTCAAATACAGGCAGTCCTCGTTGATCGGCCCCTGCGGCGAGGAAGTGAGCAGCGTGATCGACATGCACGGGGGCGCGTACTCGGTCGTGTTCCGCACGCCCGACCACGCGGACGGCGGGCGGGGCGCGCGGAAGCGGAGGTCGCCGAGCGGCGGCTCCACGAACGGAATTCCCTGCAAAAACCAGTGGACGGAAGAGTGGAGAGTAGGCGGAACCTTGAAAACATCGACCGTTTGCCCATTCGACTCCACCGAGAAGCCCTCGATCACATCCGCCTTCAACTCGACACGGCGGGCACAAGCGCTCGAGAAAAAGAGGAAGAAAGCGAGAAGGAAGTGCATCGATCGGCCTGATACGAGAAAGAGCGAGCAAGCAACGAGAAAGCGGGGAGGAGCTCCCCGCTCGGTTTTATCAACCGCACGGGCGGGTGTTGATCAGCGTTGATCGAACAGTTGCGTGTGCAGTTCAACAGGTCACTTTCTTCCACTTGTTTCAACAACGACCCGTGTTCGTTCTTCCCTTCCAACACTCATCAAACCACATCCATTTGTTTATCACATGCAACAACCTTTGAATCAGAAGCGAACCCGCACGGTCTTGAGATCCATCGGCTTCAAGCGGACACTTGCGACTTCCTCCGCCCGGTCGTGGAGTCCCGTCAGCGAGGTCGGCGTGATCGAAGCGGTCGGCCAGCGGAAGTGAGCGGCGAAGTCGAACTGGAACGAGCAGACAGAATCAATGGGACGTTTACTTCTTTGAGTGACTCACGTGTCCATCGGTCTCCTCGCATTCCACCGAGTGCTGCCCGCTCGTTGCGCAATCCCGCCCGAAACGCTGCAAAACGAGAGCGAACTCTCGCGCGGGCGTCGTTCCCCGCTCGTTCTCCGAGTGAGCGGAAGTGCGAAAGGCGAGCGGGTGGACGTCGCAGGGGAACACCCGCTTCAGGGCGCTCCACTCCTTTTCCGATGCAATCGATTGAGCAGCGAAGAGAACGTCCAACGGATGGAAGAGGGCGGCCGAGTGGGCGGCGGCCGCGCGGCTCAAGTAGGCGGCTTCGCTGTCGTCCGCCCACTCGCCGTCGGCCCGCTCGAAGAGCATCCGGAAACGGGACTCCGTCGGCCGGTTGTCGAGGATTCCCTGCAGAAAGAAGAGGATTGGTTGGGTCGAAAGAGAGTGAACGAACGGCGCCCATCCCCCGCCCGTCGTCCTGCGCGAGCCGCCGGTCCAGCACGACGTCCAGTCGGCCCGCCCGCACGCTGCCGACCGCCGCCGCCTGCCGCGCCACGAGCGAAAAGCGGCGCCCGTTCGCTTCGAGCAGCGCGGCGGCGGCCATCGGGTGGAAGTGGCCGGCCAGCGGCAGGTGGGCGACTCGCTTTCTTCGCACCATCTGAACGAACAAGCGGGATGAATGCAGAGCGGAGAGCTCACCTGAAATCCGTTGGAGTCGGTGAAGAACTGCTCGTCTGCCGTGGCCATGTCGGCGGCTTCAAATCGCAGAGCGAGCTCGAAATTCCGCTCCTCCCGCACGTCCACTCGGTTCACCACTTCGAGCGCTTCGGAATTGAAATCGAGCCGCACTTCGTGGAGGATCCGCTTGCCCGACGGGCCCGCATGGACGAGCGTTTGGCGGAGGGGACCCACGAGCAGGACGAACGCCGCCCGGGCGGTCCGAAGCGGGCGGGCGGCGCCGTCCGGTTGAAACAAGTAGGCGCCCGAAAGCGAGTCGACGTCCCGCAACGCCCGCACCAGGTTGTGGCGACGCGCTCCGTAGTGCACGAACGACGTTCGAATTTTCGTGTGGATCCCGCCGCTGTGTTCCACCGACTAAACGGAAAATTGGAGGAGAGAACGAGGGAGTGAACGGACCTCCAAGTAGCCGCTCGTTGGGTCGAAGCTCGCGTTCAGAAAGCGATTGAACAAGCGGGGCACCTCGCCGCTTGCGAACACCCGAGCGTTTGGGAAGGCGCTGTAAGCAACAGGGACCACTTCAATCACTGAATGGAGTGAACGCACGACGGGCCGACGGACGGAGAAACTCGGACGTTCACTCGCTGCTGCCCGTCGAAATCTCCGCCGGCCTCCCGCAATTCGAAGCGCGCGAACCCGAGCGGCGGGACGCACGCCCGAAAGCACAAATCGAATTCGTTCGGTTTCGCCACGAGCTCGCCGTCTTGCGCTTCGATCACCGGCTGCAGCTGCTGTTCGACCCGCTCGCCCGCTTTCCGGTGCAGGCGGACGCTCGGTGACGCCACTCGGATGCACACCACTTCGTCTCGTGCGTGAGCGAGAGTGTTCGACAGGAAAAGGGTGCTGGAAACAAACGATTGAAGAGAGGAGTGCGTAGAGGAAGGACCTCCCGACCGGAATCTCCAGCTTCCGCGGCAACTCGTCCATTCGGAACTCGTGGTCGTGGCGGAGCTCCGCACTCGGCAGCAATCCGAGCAGCGAAGCGGTCGCGTTCCGGACGATCAGCAGCGAGTCCTCGATCGCCGCCACCAGTCTGCAATCAACCCAACTCATAAAACGAATTCAATCGACTGCAGCTTACTTGCGGGCATAATCCTCGACGTGTTAAACCCGCCCGCTCCGCCCCGTCTCTTCGTCCCGCTTCTTTCCGCACGGCTCGTCAGTCGGGCGGCGGCCAGAGACAAGAGGCGGTTTCCATCGCTCCGCTGTTTGTTGTTGGAATTAGCTTGGGCCAATAAAGGAGGAATCTCGAGTCTGGTTTGCATTCGCGATGAGTGCGGGAGGCACCCATTAACTGACGACGAACCGCTGCGAGGTGCCCGTCAGGCCGTCGTGGTGTTGGAAGAGGGCGAACGAGCGGCGCGCCGCCACGAGTCGCTCGAAAAGCGCGTCCGCCGGCCACTCCGCCCCGCCGGCGGCCGTCGACCAGCGGGCGAACGCGAAGAGGAGTTCGGCGGCCCGCACGAAGTGCTGCACCGTTCGGTCCATGTGTTTGTAGAAGGGGCGGGTTGTGAAGAAGCCTTCAACGAAATGAATGAAGAGGATGACGTGGACGAACCGCTCCAGTAGTGATCCGCGCGGTCGGCGTACGTGAAGAAGTCGCCGCTCAACGAGGGCAGTCGGTCGAGCTCCCCCGCGCGCTCTTTCTCGTCCACGAGCTCGAAATACTCGCGGAGGGTGCCGAAGCGGGCGTTAACGTTCAGTTCCGTCCGGTTGTTCACGTGCGCGAAGAGGCGCCCGTAATTCGCGTGCTGGGCCGCCCACTCGGCGCGCGTGTCGAAGCGGAAGTCGTCGCCGAGCGGGACGAGAAGCGGCGAGTTCGGGCGAAACAGTTGGGATTTGCGGCGCCACTGATCGACGAGCAGAGCGGCTCGCTCCGCGACGTTCTCCGCGCGGATCTCCTGAACGGGCGACTGGCGGCCGGACGGGAAGGCGGGCGGGCAGCGGTTCCCATCGGCGCCCAGGTAGCGGAAGTCGAATTGGCAGCAGACCTGAACGAGAAGAAAGAAGGAGTGAGTGAAGAGAAAGAAGGACGAACGCTCGGATCGGGCCCGCACGAGGACTCGACGCTGTACGAGCGGAAGGGCAGCAGGTGGGTGCGCAACTCGGCGCTCGCCTCCCCGGCCGCCTCCACCGACCGCCACCGAAATTCCAGCTGTCGGGCGAGCGCGAGGTGCTTCTTGACCGCCCAGTGCGCTCGTTGGATCACGGCGTTCCGCAGGCCGCTCTCGTGGACGACGCGCACCATCGCCGAGCTCAAGCCGAACGGGTCGATCGACCAGTGGGCGGTGGGCGTGAAGTTGAGCTCGTTGCGGAGGAACTCGTGGCCCTCGGACAGTTGCATCACGATGGAGAACACGTGCGAGCTCGCTTCTGGACAAGAGCGAATGGACTGGATTGGAGGGAGAAAGGCCGGAACGAACCGTCGCTCATGACCCACCCACCCGTGACGATCTCTAGTTGGCCGGCGTGCAGCAGCCTGAAAGAAGGCGGGAGTGAGAAGAAAGCAGAAAGAAATGTGCCTGCGGACTCGCTCCCGCTCGCTGGCCGCGAGTCCCGCCCACCAGCGCTCGAAGAAGGCGATTTCGGCGAAGATGAATCGAAGATCGGCGTTCGCTTCGAGTTCGGCGAGCGTCGCGTCCAAAATTCGGTTCACGGTCGCCGCGTAGCCTTCGAACGTGTCCTTCCAGCCGGGATCGCAATGCTGAACGCGGAAAAAGTGGGCGGAAGGCGGCCGGGAACGAACGGAGTGCGGCACGACGATCACGTCCAGTCGACTGGGCGGTTCGTCCGCTTCGTCGGGCGGAACGTCGAACGGCGCCTCCCAAAAGCCGCCCCGTGGGTCGTCAAAGGACAGTCCATCGTAGAGGTCTTTCATCTAAAAATAAGAAGGATGGACGAAGTATGAAGGTGAGGGAGTACCCGAATGTCGCTCGTTGTCGTCCGGGCAGTGCAGGAACCGTTCGACAGGGAGAGTGGCGTTCTCTCTGGTGTTCGATCGCGTAGGAAGGAGAGGAAGTGGAATCCCCGACTAGCGGGCTGAATTGCGAATGTAACGCGAAGAACCAGTGGAACTCACGTCATCGAACGAATCCGCACGCAAGTCGATGCTCCTCGCCTGCTCGTTCTCGTAGATCAGCAGGAGGAAAGCGGTGAAGAACAAGAAGAAGAATACGAGCAGAATTCGCTTCTTTCGGAAGCGGCCGAAACGAAGCATGACCGACCGCTCCGTTCGGTCATTCGACCGAGACAGAAATGAACTAGCGGAATGTTGTAAAACAGGGTTTCGGCTGTTCGATCAATCCAGAGATTTCATTCCACTCGTTTCTTCGAGCGCACGGATGGGAAGAAGCGATAAAAAGCGAGTAGAAAGCGGAGGAAAAAACGGCCAGCGGGTCGAGGAACCGACGAGCCGGCCGCGAGCAAACAAATCGGTTCCAGCAGGCGTCAGTGATCACTTCTTCTTTTTGGTTTCGAACGGGACGGGTGGGCAGGAGCATTGGGCAATCTAGTTGATCGAATTGAGCGAGACAGTCACTGGACAGCGAGGGTACGATGATTACAAGACAACACACAACCGCCGAGGCGAGCCCGACCGTTCGTCGGCTGCAAAGCGAGCAACGGAACGAGGTGTAATTTGCATGAACCCCTCCTGCTTCTTTTGCTTTCTTCCCACCGGTCATTCGGCTCGCCGTCAGTCGATTGGATCCATCGGCCTGTCTGCCCGCCCGCTCGTCGCCGCCATGTTCCGCTCGCTGCTTCTCGTCGGTTTCTTCCTGCTCGTTGCGGCCGCTCAATCGGAGGACTATCCGCCGTTGAAGACGATCCACTGCCACGTGTGGAACGCGACCATCGGCTACGCGGTGAAGGAGACCGCCACCGACTGCTTCCACTGCTGGGTCGAACGAAAGGCGGACGGGACGACGACGGCGGGATGCCAGCCGGTCGAGAAGCCCGAGCTGCTTAAGACGTGAGTCCCTCTCCTTTATTTGGTTCATCCCCTTTTTTTCCTTCAGGAAGTACGTCGGCTGCAAGAAGGACGCGAACGGGACGACCGACTGCCGCTGCATCACGGACGGCTGCAACACGAAGGAGCTGCTCGAACAGACGTCCTTCCACCCCGTCGGTCGCCTCACGTGCTTCACGAACGTCAACGAGACGTTCCAGCGGACGCCCACCGTTTGAAAGGATCCCTTCTGCTTCTCGTGCGAAGTCGGAAAAATGGCCGGCGACGAGGAGGCGCTCTACTCGTGCGATCGCTCCATCAAGTGAGTTCCCCCGCCTTCCGCTCACTTCTTCCTTCTTGTTGCAGACAACCGAGCGGAACTCACTGCGGTCGCAAAGGACGCGTGGACGTGTGCGAGAAGGACGAGTGCAACGCGCCGGCGACTTCGAGCTGGACCGACAAGAACGTCTCGCAACTGTGCCCTCAAGAGATGTCCCTCGGTTCCTTCGCGCCCGCCGCCGCTCTCCAGCCGGCTCTTCTGCTCGCCGTCTTGATTCCGGCCACCGCTCGTGTGTTCGTCCATTGATTCTGTTCGTTGAGCAGAGGAATAAACCGAGTGTGTGAGGGTGACCGCGTGGTTTATGGAGACTCCAACAGACAAGTCCCATGATTTCTACTCACTACAAGCGGGAAGCGGCGGATTAAAAAAGAAGCAGCGGGTTCACATCGACAAGCAAATCACTTGGGAATGATGGCGACCTTCACCAAGTATTCGTGCTTCACTTGGGTCGAACGATAGACGACGAACTCGTCGTACTGCAGCTTGCAGTTCTCTACGAATTCCAATGGACCTTCGGGCACACTAAAGTCGTTACCATCCTCGTCGACGTCGCTGAAAACAAGGCACAATGATTACAAGCAAACGACCACCACTGAAGGCTTACTACTCTTCTGCAGGACGATAGCTGCCCTTGCCGTACGTGCTGTTGGCGCCGTTAAGCAACACGTGGGCATCCCACTCGCCCTTCACGTACGTTTTCGAACATCCGAGAGCGACTTGGCTGCAAAACAAGTAGCCGCAACGAACGCGCGGCCGCACACTCCCGTCATCCGCGCCACCGGTGAACTTGCGCGGGTCCTCGCTGCAGTAGCCGGCGGCTTTCGTCACGCAGTTGGTGAAGTAGATGCCGGGCCCGAACATCGCCGAATTCTACGAACAATTCGAGAAAAAGATGAGAAGATGAACGAACCGAAGCGAAAGCCGCTCGATACCCATCGCGTAGGATCGAGTAGACGTTATTCGTGGGCGTCCCGTGCCAGAGAAGCACGCTGAACAACCGAAATAAGACTCTTGTTCTTCTCGGCACTCACTTGTTCCCGATGCTCGTGTCGAAGCTCTGATCGCGCGGATGGTCGATTTGGAACACTTGGACGATTTGCAGACGGAACTTGTGGTTCTTTCCTTGGCATGTCCGCACGTAATCGTTGACCAACTAAACGAATGGTCTGCATTGTTTCTCCTCACTCTGACTTAGCTGTTCGCCACGAATCGGCGTGATCATTCGCGAGATCGCGAACCGATGAGAGTCATCGCCGCCGATATCGTCGAGCAAGTCGTAGACTTTCTTGTCGTCCGTGTTCATGATGCAACTAGTACCTGATATCCCGGGGGTTTTCGGTGTGAACTGCAGGAACATGTCGAATTTTGAACGAATGGGTCAAAAGCGTCACCTTTGCCGTCGTTGTCACGTCGCTTGGCCGCAAAAGCCGGAAGGAGACCGCTGCGTTGGCTGCAGTCTAAACGAGTCAAATCACAATCGATTCAATTGCGCGTTTACGATCACAAGCGAGTTCATTGCATCGACTATTTCATCACACCAGACGTCCTTTTATTCGACGTGGCACAACCGCTAAAAGTGGAAAGACCGAAGAGTGTTCCGCTGGTTGCAAAAATGACGTCCTTTGCGAACTGAACGCCGCGAGCGGCCCGCAGGCAACGGGAAGTGGCGAGCAAAGAGAAGAGCGAATGGGCGTTCTTTTTGCACCCCGAGGCAGGCGTTCTTCTCTCTTCCATTTGTTTCTTGAGGTTGCTGGACGATTCGAGAACATTCGAGGCAAATTCCGAACGGCGAGTGGACGGCCGTGGCCAGCGGATAAACAAATCGATGCGTTCGATGCGGTCGGCTGTGATTCATTACGCAAAACGAGGGTTTTGATCGAATTCAAGCGGTTTTTCCTCCTGTTTCGTTCGGTTAGATCACTTGAACTCCACAGCCAACCGATTTATTTCAACCGATCAATCATTTACCGCTTGCAGCGGTCGTCGTTTGCGGCACTTCGCTGAAGGCGGGCGCGAAACCGATCTGCTGCCGGTCGACGTCGAAGTAGTGACAAAATTGGGTGAGGAAGGGATTCCCGAGGCCCCACTGGTCGCCGAACAGCTCCCCGTCGGACAGATTGAAAAGCACCACGCACGAGTCGTCCCCGAGCAACAGCTGCAAGCAATCGAACGGATTGAAGGAGAAGCGTGTGAGTGGGCGGACATCAGCGATGTAGGCGGTCGGCGGAACGCGGTACTCGTGGCCGCCGATCGTGAACCGCCAAGCGTCGAGCAAGTGCACCGCGAAGCAGGCCACCGTGTACACGTCCAGCTCCCTTCAAGCAAACATTCAGTGGATGAAAGGAGTGATAGGGAGGACCACGAATAGTCGGGTTGGATCTCGTAGAAGATGCCCAGCCACTGGTCGTAGGGCGCCAAGATCAACGGCAGCCCGGTGTCCACTTTCGCGCTCATTGCCGTCCCGTTCGAGTACGAGCCGGTGGCGAACGCATCGACGACGAAGCCCAGCGTTTCGGTCGGCCGGTCGAAGGCGAGCGGAACGAAGCGGAAATTCGGGACGTCGCACAAGTCGGACGGCGCCTCGCCGAACGTCGCGACAAATTTGAAGAAGCGGCCGACTTCAGCGATCATTCCGCTGCAAGCGAAAAGTGAACGAGTGGATTGTGAGCAGCGAGGCGAACTCCTCGAGCCAAAGGACGAAGAAACGAGAGGACGGGGCGGCCGGCAGGTGGGCGAGGAGGTTGAGGATCGGCGACGAGGACGCGTTCAGACTGGTCGCATCTTGCGGGATCCACGACAACCCTTAAAAAGATTCCTAAAGGATTGATCAACAAGAGAGGGGACCGAGAACGCCGTCGAATTCAAACTGCGGGTTCGTCCAATCGGCGGCCGTCGAGCCCCGCACCGCCCCAAAGGCCTGCGTGAACGAGGAGGCGAAGTTCTGAACAAGAATCGATTGCTGCCGTTGCTGGACTGGCTGAAGGAAGTACGGTGTCGAGGACGTCCCTGTACGCGACGCCGAACAGCCCGCGATCCTCCGACTTTTCGTCGAAGTCGCCGGCCGAGACGCCCGTGGACGAGTCGCTTGAAACAATTGATTAATCACTTGCTCTTCTTCTTTCTTCGCGCTTACCTGACGTTGTAGACGCTCTGGTCGGGGTCCAAATTGGGATAGGCCGGATCGAGAAGCCACAGGTCGTCCGCCTCGCTCTCTACGGCCACCCAAAAAGTTTTCGCTGAAAAACTGTTGGATCGACCACGAAAGGATCGCTTACGAGGAGTCCCCACACGAATCGACGTCAGGATCGGGTTGTCTGCAGCAAGCAGGAGTGAGTGAAAACGAATGAGAGGAGCGAACCCGGAAATCCGACGACGAAATTCGAGCGGGAGTGCGCGCGGGCCGCTCGGTTACATTCGCGCACTTCGGCCGCCGTCTTTCGG
>JAMPIO010000404.1:0-68486 GCA_024699865.1 Aphelenchoides fujianensis | reverse complement strand
TTTGAAAGTGGTCTCTCGCGTGTCCTTACAAAGCCATGGTTTGGCTCGTTCTCGAATGGGAGTCAGATTCTTCAAAATTGGAGCAAGCATTTGCTTGCAGATGAATCGAAGAGTGGGTGGAAGAACGGTGGTAGATTATTGGAAAGGGCGTTTTTGCTTTCAAACAGGCCGTTTAACTTTAATGCCATGGTTCTTCCTCGCCGTAAGAATTGTTCTGTTTCCTTTTCGAATGCACGATAACAGTCAAGTGCGAGTGGATGGCTGAAGACTTGTCTCAGCGCCGATGGCCTTTCGTCTCGTTTAACGAAAGGTAAGTGCGGCGGAGAAGGAAGATCTGATGGATGCCTGACCAAGCGGGGCTGGTGCGCGGCTGACCGGGCCGGGACTCAAGATTCGCTCACGCGGTGAAAATGTAGCCGAAGTATCGCGAATTTCCGCGATGGAAAGCGGCCGCATCGAGTGCAAGAGTTGCCATCCCCGAGAACAGCTGAGCCAGCGAGCACGAGCCCGCGATTGCCACCGTCGCCGTCCGCCGCCGTCCCGCCGCCATTCGAACCCGACGGACGCCCCCGATCGCGTCTCTTCTCGCTCTCGCCTTTCCGCTCGGCGATCGTTCTCCCCACTTGTTTCCCTCTCGTGTTCGTGTCTCTTCCACTCACCCACTGAACCTCCTTTCTTTTCAGGAAAAGAGGATTCAATCCCTCTTCCCAACCTACGGAAGTTCGTCTCCAATAAACCCATTTCGTTTGAAAATCACAAGAGAGCCCTTGATTTCTGCTCTTTTGTACGTCCAAACGCGGCCCGCAAGCCCGTCTTGGAGAGCAGGCTACCGGATGCGTATCTTCGTCAAATTGACGTTGCTCAGGTCACTCCCTCTCGCAGACGGGTGCTCTCAATCCAGCACACTGCACGCCATTCGATCGCCGGCGAGGAAGAGCGCGTACCGCCTCGTGGTTCTCCAGCGAAGTAAAACGGCGGCTTGGGCCCTTGGCCGCCCAAGTATCCTGACCGAACATAAGTACCGTTAAATAATAAAGAGAACCACGGGCTTCAGCGATTAAACGTACCTGAATGGGCGGATCAATGTTCAGGTCTCCTGAATCGAGCCATCTTTAACAAACGTTCATTCTATTTTTTATTTTTATGTAATGAAGGACAGTGAAAGTCGGAAATTTCCAAGCGGCACTTGCCACCATTTCTTCCCGCCGTTTCTAGCGGCCCCAACGTGATCGTCCAAAGTCTCTCCGTAAAGACCAGCGAGCCGAGGGGCATTGCAGACGAATTGGCCTTCCTTTCCCGACTCTGTTTGCCGGTCATACTGACATCTTTTTCCCTATCGAAAAAACCATCGAGATGCGGTGAAGAGGTTTATCCGAAGACATGACGAAGGCAAAGCGAGCCGAATCGCCGAACATCAACGACGATACTCGCAATCAAGAAGCTGATGAGGCCGGTAACCCACAGCGCAGAGATCGCTTTAATAAAAAAGGCAAAAGTGAGCACCAGCGGTTGACGGCGCTTCGCGCCGTCCCCAGCTGGGGGAGTCGTTAGACTGGTGGGTATCGAGTGCATTTGTCGACTTCGTTCGATAACCGAGTGCTCATTGCAATGGTAGAACGCTTAGTCGCGCTTCACTAACGTTTGGATTCGATTGAAAGTGGGCGAATTTGCAGTTTCTGGACAAAGACTGCCTACTTACACCATTCTGCTCATAGGAGCCCTTGATGAACGAAGGCGAACAGTTGAAGTCGCTTGCAAACGCGGGCTTTGGGCATGAATGTGCGCAGAACGTTGTTAAACATTTGCGGTGCCAAAGAGTTTGTTTCGAACCCAGCAATCGGAAAAAGTGAGTGCTGGTTGCGGTGCACAAAAAAACCCACTGCGAAACTGGAATGCAGGACCACACCACAGAACGATTTATTACTCCTCAGCAACCACGAATTTGAAAAATTTAAAACGGTAGTAAGATGAGCAACTACGTGTTCGACGTTTCTGCCAAGTTCCGGGAGAATCCGTCCACTCACGGCCAAACCCGCCCGCTTTTGCGCGATATCAGCGGTCTCCTTCGCGTGTCCCGCAATAGGCCAAGTTGTCCAAAAACAACCACAAATTGCATACCACTGAAAAGCCCGCGTTCTTTGCTTTTGATTGAGCCTCCATACATGCCATGACGTCAAGAGGGCAATGAGAACGGCGGGATTGAAATTTGGCGGAGTTTTCAAATCGACACAAAATTTTCGAGCCATACCGCTGAGATTCCGCCAACTCCTCCCAACTCAAATGCGGGCTTAAAAGATGCGCCAAACCTTTTTCTAGGTGGGATCTTTTTTGTTTGCCGAATAAAATTCAGGGAGTCGCGAACGGCGCCTCCGAGTGTGGACCTCTTCGATTTTCCGCCTCGACCTTTCGACTTTGGGCGACCACAACTTTCTTCAACAACATTTCCTGACAATGTGGTCAACTGATAAAATGTTCCTCGTTTCAAGGCGCATCTTTTCGTCCACAGGGCGAGTTAATTTGAACGGCGGCGCGAAACGGTACGGCGCCGAACGTCGGCACGGAACGTTCAACGTGCTCGCCGGCCATCAAAATGCACATTATCGGAGCCCGCGCATATGAGTTACTGTAGCCAGGAAAAATTTCAGCTCGATTGGAGCAAAGCGCGATTAGTTGAGGGGGCGAGTGTGTCGGACAGACGCACAATTTCCCTCCCTTTCCGAGGGGACGTTTCAAATTTTGATTCTAGTTCACACTTTCTCGATACGACGCGGTAAAGTAAGCGAGATGCAGTGACTTTGAAGACTCGCAGCGCCGTGCGTAGTTGGAATTCGCGGATAAACGCGAATGTGCCCGATAGTCCGGGATCTTCTCGTAATTTCAAGCCCAAAAACTCCGAGTTTAAACGCCCGGAAACAGTTCTAAATCGTCTCCAACCAACAACCACCATTTCCGATCGACCGACCAAAATCGTGGCATTCCGCTTCAGGCGTCTGTGCGACCGCCGCGTTTCATTTGTTCGGCTGGTCGCTTGGTGTTTACGGGTCGCGTTCGGGGCGTCTTTTTTTTGCGCTGCACGACTGCTGTTTGCGGTGGATTTGCTTCTGCTTCGCGTCGCTTCCTCGAGTTTTCTGCTTGTTTGACATCGTTTCGGCAATCTCCTTCTTAATCACATTCTCTGACTGTTGTGCGCGATTTGCGTGAATTCTCGTGGTTGGTGGGTTTTGTGCACTTTCGCGGAATTAATCACAGTCTTATTTCAGGCGCCTGCCGCGATGAGCGTCCGGTCGATCTTCGACGACCCGGGCGTGGTCGTTTGGCGCGTGTGTAAGAGACGGGCTCGTCTCTTCACTCTCCCTTCTCTGCGTTCCGCCCCGTTCGATCCGCACGCCCCGAGAGTATAAAAGCCGCCTGCCCCGATGAATAAACAAGAGTCAAGCCGCCAGTCGTGAGCGAGCGAGCGGTCGGGCGGGGAGCGGGCGAGGGGGAAGACCGGCGGGCGAGGAAGAGAAAAGCTAGGAGTTTGTGGCACGAATGAGGAATCAACTTGGAATGACGGCTGGAAGAATGGGCAACCCCAGCCGATCATTTAACTCGTGCAGAACTACGACCAACAATTCCGAGCGGCGAACCGAGGCGACTTCTGGACGAGCGACCCGCACGAGTTCCTCCATCCGACGGCCGGCCGCGTCGTCTTCTACCTTCAATTCGTGCCGAAAGCAGCGGACGACAAGGCCGATTTCTACGTGAACGTCCTCGAGACCGCCGCGAATTCGCCCCTCGAAGTGAACACCGAAACGTGGATGGAGAAGATGGACGGGACGAGCACCACGAAGAAACGTGAGTTGACTGTAAAGGAAGTCGCATAATCGCTCGTGTTCAGAATCTCGCATCGACTTCGGCAAGAGCAGGCTCCACGAACACCAACAATTCTCTTCCGAAGAGATGGACGTCTTCTGCGGCATCCCGACGGTCTTCGTCTGCTACCGTCTGCCCTTCGCCTGCACAAAGATGGGGACTCCGTTGGCCCTGTCAACCGTCCACAAGTGGGAGATCCCCGACTTCCACGCTCGTCTCGAGGCTACCGAAAACAAGGACGAGTGGGAAGGAGAGGAGTTTCAAGTGTCCGGACTGAACGACGCCAAGTTCTGCCTGGAAATCTGGCCGAAAAAAATCGACGAGAAGTCGGACGAGGACGAGCACCGCTTCTTTGTGTTAATTCACGCCGCAAAGTACGGCGCGTCCTCTTCGATGTTTCTGCGCTACACGTCGTGGGTGGAGACCGCCGATGGACGGCGGCCGTTCAAACAAGGTCGGTTTGCCAACGAACGACGACCCATCAAATCGTCTCTCTTCTTCAGCGTACGTTGTCCGCTTCAACGCGGAACACCCCGTAGAAGGCCTGTACGCGTTCTCTCACGCCCAACTGGCGGAGATAAGCGGAGAAGGCCCGCTCACCGTCTGCTGCGAGCTCCAGCCGATGGGCCCGCCGGTCGCCGAGCTCTCCGATCTCGAGATCCGTACGATCGAACAGGCCCGCACGTTCGACCATCCCCGCTACTCCAACCTACAAGTCGTCGTCGGCCACCGCACCTTCCAGGTAAGCCCTCCCTCTTCTTCTAGTAATCCATCCTACTTGAGGTCAATGGTCTCCTGCTCTGCACCCAATCCGAATACTTTAACACGTGCCTCACGCCCGGACTGCAGGAAGCCGAGAAGAAGGAGATCTACATCGACGAGGAGAAATGCGGAGTCGCGGACGTCGAACGCGTGCTGCGCTTTCTCTACACCGGCGAGGTCGAGGGACTGGACGAGATCGCTGCGGAACTTCTCCAACACGCTGTCTACTTCCAGATCGATCGCTCGCCTTCAAGTGAGTTTTCCCTCTGTTTTCCTCTTGCTAATTCGTCAATTTTTGCAGAAGCTGTGCGTGGACTCTCTCGTGACGAACATCTCCGTCGACCGCATCGTGGACCTCCTGGAGCTGGCCGCTGTGCTCGAGCACGTGCCGGACTTCAAGCCGAAAGTCCTCCGCTTCGCCTATGAACACCGCCGAGAGCTGAACGAGATGCCTGAGTGGCGCGAACTTGGCCACAAATATCCGGACATTTTGATGGACATGCTGAAGATCGAGTGAGTGCACATGCTCAAAGGTCTCTTCTGCTGTCTTGTTTTCTTCGTTGTTCTGCCTCTGTTGTGTGCCATCGAAACTTCCGCTAACACGATCCACCGGCGTTCTGTTGTTTCCTTTGTCTTCTGCGAATAAACTCGACCACGAACCGGTTTGTATCGAAAAAACGAACAGAGGGTCGTGGAGAAGAAGATGAGTAGTCGTTTCGCGGTCCTGCATTCACGAGTCGCCCGCTCCGAACGGCGACAACCGGCCAAAGGGCGAGGATTGTGCGGCGAAAGGCGTCCAGTTCGGGTTGCTCGGCGCGGAGTGGTGGGCGGAGAGCGAACGGAGTGGTCACGTGTTCGGCCACAACGAAGTCGGCGAGCACAACGAAGCCGCCGTGTTCCTTTGCCGCCCGCACGAGTTGTGCGTGGGACGGGAGCGGCTTGCGGGCGGCCGGCAGGAAGCCGAAGCCGTCCGACCAATCCACGGGGATCTCTCGAACCGCTACGTGCACTCTTTTCGCCCGGACTCTGCACTCGTGGCGCTCGGGCATTCGGTCGTGGAAGAAGGCGAAGATTTCGTTCGCCTCTCCTTGACTCAAAACTAACCCGATTAGCACGTAAAAAATTATTGCACACATCAACAAAAACAAGTTCACAAAGACTCCTGCATGGCCAACGGAATGAGCGCGAGCTCGAGGTTGTCGAACGCAAACCGAACGACCAGCTTCTTGAAGTCGCCGTCGTGGTCGCGGCGGAAGGGGAGCAGCAGGTGCTCCATCGCGTGCTCCACCGACAGATTTACAACGATAGGAGTGATGCAGGCGGACTGAAGAGGAAGCGAGGAGGACGGTGAACTGCCCGGCAATGAGTGGTCGGCAGAGAGCAGGTGTCGAGTGGTCGTGCGGCCAGCTCCTACACGAGCGAAGCTTCCGCTCGACGACGTCCGCATCGCACTGCTTGTGCTTGACGCTGAGCTCTTTCTCCAGTTCGGAGGTCTGATTGGTGCTCACGGCGGAAGAGTGAGCACGGAGAACAGAGCGGTGGCTTGAAAGAACGATCAGGATGAAAAGACGGAAAAGATCTTTGCGGACGCACGAAAGGCCACTTTTCCCTTGGACGCTCGTCGTGTGGAATGATGAGCGGCTACCTTAAAAAGTGTTGTGGGTTTGCAGAGAAAGCGAGTGATCACTGCCGAAAGCTTCTCGACCGGAGCAGGCGCATTCGACGGCCAAACCTCGAGCAAACTGCACGCTGCGCTTAGACGAAAACAACAACTCGGCCGGGTCAAGACTCGTCGTCGTCGAGGTGGAAGCTGCCGGACGGGTCAACCCACACGATTCGGGCGATCGACTTCCAGACAGCGCCGTAGATGCTCAAGTGGTCGATGTCCTCCGACAGGACGCGCGGTGCGTGTAGGTGCACCACTCCTGTCCGTTCAGGAAGGATTGTTTGAGTTCTGTTGCTCCAGCTATTCTTGCTTAGATCCCACTACTGACAAGGCACTTACGAACTTGTCGAGGTGGCAGAGGATGACGACGTCGAGCCACTCGTCCTTCGCAAAGAACAGCGTGCCGTCGCGCTCCCTCTTGGCGCCACTGGCCGTTCACGAACGAGTTGCGCACGATGACGCCCTGATCGAAGCGGATGTCGAACAGCAGAGCAATCGTCTTGTTGTCGCCCTCCATCAGCCGAATGTCCCCGCGGTCGGCGTTCGTGAACGTGGCGGAGATCAGCACGGCCTGCGGATTGATTGCTGCTGATAGATCGCTTTCATCGCTCGTTAGCTGCTTTAGCCCCGTTAACGACTCTTTGCAGCAATACTCTCGCTGCTTACCGGGATTAAAGATGCCCTTCGGCACGGGCCGGCGGCCGATCATCTCCATCGACTGGACGTTCAGCTGGACGCCCTGGCGGTACGGGAAGTCGAGTTGGAACTTGTTGTTCACGAAGATCGAGAAGTGGTCGTTGTTTGCTTGGATTCCGGAGGGAACGGGAGGATCAGGCGGGATCGGCAGGGAGCTCACTTGACGTCCAGGAAAGCGACTGCGTGGTGGTGGACGAGACGACACCCGGCAGACGGGGAAGCGGGCGGTCGATTGGGCGTGCGCACTCACCTTCTGGGCGTTCCGATCCCAGTACACGTAGAGGGCGACGTCGTTCTGGGCGAAGCGGTCCAGGCCGCGGCCCACGCCTGGCACGCCCGCGAACAACACGATCTGCACCTCTTCCCCTGCCGACGTAGAGCCGTCGATGAAGATTGTCTGTCCCTTGCGCCGCGGGCGACCTGCGGGTTAGTGGATTGAGTGAGAAATTAATGGATGGGTGGTCAATAGAAAATTGTGTGGAGTGATCGAGCAGAACGCCTACTGGTTGAGCAGTGCGGCTGCTACCCCAATGGACTGAACTTACGCGACGATGATCGTGAAGAAGAAGCGAGTCGTTGAGGGCCTTCTCTGCGGACACCCGGCCACTCGAAGCGATGAACGAAAGCAAGAGCAACGAGCAGAAGCCCTGCATTTCTTCGCGACGAGGGCGAACCGATCGCTTCAACAAGAAATTGCGGCAATCGGGGCTGCACGAAGTCGATTCAAAGTGGTTAACGATGTCGTTCGCGTGGTGAAGGGGGGTGGTTGTGTTGAATCCCTCGTCCTAATGGGCGAGAGTTGGATCCAGCCAGTTGAAAGGAGCTTTCTGCTCGTCTCTTTGTCAAGAACAATTGCTTAATGTCTGTCGGCTGCCTATTGGAACGGTCTAGAGAGTGTCACGTACGCAAAAGCAGGAACTGCTGGAAAAGACGGCTATTCTTAGCGATGACGACTTGCCGTTCAGCTCCAGGAATCGACAGTCGCTACGTGGAACAAACAAAATAGCATTGCTTTTATTTAGTGCCCGCCTGTCCTTCTGTTGTCAGCCTGGTTATTGCGTTCACTGCAGTCCGCACCGCTTTAGTCGACTTTCCTCGACGCTTGAAATCGTTTACGTGGGTTGGAGCAGGACGGCCAGTACTTCGCTGGCACTCCGCTCCGTTCCGCTGTTGTCGACCGGTGGGCATTCGGCGGACGACGAGAAAAAGCCGGCTTCCCGCTCCGCTTGCTGGAGATTTCTGGGCACCGATTCTGCTCGTCCTCTCTTCATGCCGTCTTTTTTGGTCTGCGCAACGAGCAGCGTGATGAATGCGGCACGTTCCCGCCTTTCTCGACTGTCCTTGGAATTGACTCTAGATTTCGTCTATTTTGTCCCACTCGGTGGTGTTCTCGAATCGTTTGAAGGTTGCCGACGAGATGGAATTCGCCCGCGCCCGCCATCTGCTCCATGTTGCCGGCCCGGCGTGCTTTGCGGATTGTCCGAAAGAACGCTTCGTTGTGAGTCATCGCTCACAAACGAAGAGTCCAAGTGGCGTCCTCCTGCCGCTCCGCTCGCTGTCTGCGGACGGGAGGCGGCGTTCGGGTCGCATGGCGCCTCTCCGATTGCCTGCCCCGTCGCTCGCCGCTCGGTCGGGCGGTTGGACGCGTTTTTTCGCGTTTGTATTGCTTTTTTCTTGTGCGAGTTCTCCGGCTAATTTCTCATTTCGGACCGAGCTCGACGATCATGGCCGTGGTGAAACCGACGATCTACCGCTGGCCGCTCAACGACTTCCAGGCTCGGTTCAAGACGACGACGTTGACGCGGAAGTGGGAGAGCGGCGGCTTCGAAGTCCAGGGCGTGCCGAACGCCAAATTCTTCCTTCGATTCTACCCGAAGGGCGAGCGCGAGACGTTCAAAGACATCTGCGCGATGTACCTTTGCGTCAGCAGTTTGGGCGGTCATCCGTTCATCCGCTTGAAGTTCGAGCTGTACCTGGAGAACCACAAAGAGGAGCAACTGAACAAAGGAGGTGAGTTCTTTAATTTCCACCCGTAAATCTCATTGATTGTTGTTCGTTTAGAGTGCGATCACACGTTTCTGTTCGCAGAGAACACCCAGGGATCGGCGAACATGTGCACCCAGGCGGAACTTCTCAAATTCGCCAACAGCGGTCCGCTGGTCGCCTGTTGCACGATCGTTCCACTGGACTCGGTCGACACGACCTCGCATGCGGACCAGGCGGCTCCGTTGGCCGTGCTGGAGAACCTCGCCCACAACTTCGACACTCCCGAGTTCGCGGATGCAGAGGTGCGCGTCGGCGGCAAGTCGTTCAAGGTTTGTTCCCATTCTTTCACTCATTTCATTCTCTTCGCTCGCTTCAGGTCTCGAAGGCGATCGTCTGCTCCCGATCGCCCGTCTTCCGTCAAATGTTCATGCACGACACAAAGGAGAAGAAGACGGGCGTTGTGGAGATCAAAAAAGAGGACCCCGAGATGATCGAACTGCTCCTTCGCTTTCTCTACTCGGGCAAGGTGGACGGACTGCCCGCCGTCGCCCATCGCTTGCTGCCCGTTGCGGACTGCTACGAGGTGCTCCAGTTGGTTGTGCGTTTCGTTCGTTCCCGTCCTCTTTACTCTCGATCCGATTCCAGGAAATGTGCCTGGAGTCGCTCTACGATCACGTGTCCATCGGAACGCTCCTGCGAGACTTGAAGCTGGCGTTCGCCCACGATCACGCGGGCCACTTCAAAACGAAGCTTTTGCACTTGACTCAAACGAACTTCAGGCTCGTTGGGCAGCAAGCCGACTGGACGGACGAGTTCATCCACGAGAATCCGGAGATCGTGGAAGAGATCATGCAGCTTACTCAACCTTGATTTGTACACTCTTGCCTTCTCACTTTACTGCTTGTGGTTTAGATGTGTTGTTGAAGCGAAGGAATAAATAATTCTTAACAAAAGCAGCAGACGCGAGTCGGAAATTGTTTGAAAGCGATTGCCGCTCTTCCCTTTCATCAGGCATTCCTCCACTGCCACACGAAGAGTGGGTAGCCGGAGGGGTCGCTCGAAACAACGATAACGGAAGGGCGGGTCCATCGCCAGAACGCCCGTTCATGACAACGGGCAACTGTGGCGCTCGCCGGATTGTCCTGTTGACCTCGTAGATCCGTTCGGCGCGCGGATCAAATTTCTCAGCTCCCTCATCGCGCCGATCGGCGATGAGATCGGCCAAGAGATTAGCGGCGTAAACGGAGCGCGCGCGACCCCGACGAGGCGTAAACAAACGGCCGATCCCTTGCAGTCCGCTCGGCCGATCAACGAGCTGCCATCCCGAATGACTCGCAGAGCCGCCGACCGATTGGCGGGCGGCGCAAATGACAGTCGTTTCGCCCTCGCCCGCGCATTCCAATCCGCGCTCGTTTTGGTCGGCGAACGAGCGAATGAAGAGTCCGCCTTCATCTGCTTCATTTTCGCAGATGTCCACGAGTCGCTCGGATTTCGTGTACAAGAAGGAATTCGTCCGCTTCTTGATTGCCCAATTTTTACTCTTGACAGGTTGATGGCGTGATTTGCGAATTGCCTCAAAAGTGCGTTCTTGGCTGACTCATCGCACGCGAACGAAAGAGCCGAGTGGCGTCTTGCTGCCGCTTTCCGCACTTTGGGGCGGGCGGCGCCGTCCGCGTCGAACGGCGCCCCTCCGTCTGCCCGTTCCTCCGCTCGTCGTTCGCTTCGGCGTGTGGTGGCGTTTTTTCCGTGTTCTTTACGCGGTCCACTCGCAAACACGTAGATTCTTCATTTGCTTTCGTCCCAAGTCGCCCTCGATCGTCATGGCTCTGTACAAACCGACCATCTGCCGTTGGCCGCTCAACGACTTCGAGAATCGTTTCCAAACCGCCGTCTTCAAGCAGAAGTGGGAGAGCGAGGACTTCACCGTCAGGGGCGTCCCGAAGGCCAAGTTCTGCATTCATTTCTATCCGAAGGGCGAGAACGACGAGGACAAAGACGACGTCGGCGTGTTCCTTTGCGTCAAGAACTTCGGCCGGCTTCCGTCCATTCGTTTGAACTTCGACCTGTGGATCGAAAACGGCGAGAACGAACAACTGAAGAACTCGGGTGAGTTCGCGTGTTGTCGCAGAAATCTCCAATGTCACTCGAATTTCTTCACGAAACGAGCTGAAGTTCCTTCCTACGGCCGCCATTTGGGGATGGCCGAACAAGTTCACTCAAACGGAACTTCAGAACCTCACCAACAGCACGCCACTGGTCGTCGTCTGCGAAATCGTTCCATTGGACGTCGTCGGTCCCATCAAGCGGGCGCTAGAGGCAGCGCCGTTGGGTGTGCTCGCGAAGATCACCGCGTCCTTCGGTTCGGACAAATTCGCGGACGTCGAGGTGCGCGTCTTCAAGGTCCGAGCGTTGGGATCATTCTTCTCACCAATTTTCGTTGTTCAGGTCCACAAGGCGATTATTTGCGCGGGTTCGCCCGTCTTCGACCGGATGTTCACCCACAACACGAAGGAAAAACAAACGGGCATCGTCGCGATCAAAAAGATGGACTCCAAATTGATCGAGCTGTTGCTTCACTTCCACTACTCGGGCAAAGTGGAGGGACTGCCGTGGATTGGGGGCCGCTTGCTGCCGGTCGCCGACTGCTACGAAGTGCTCGAATTGATCGTGAGTCCTCCTTTCTATTCTTTCCTTTTTCATCCTGTTTCAGGACATGTGCCTGGAGTCGATCGTGGCCAACGCGTCGGTCGAAACGATCCTGTCCGACCTTAAGCTGGCCTTCGCCCACGACCACAGCGGCAACTACCAGCAGAAGCTCCTGGAGTTCGCCAAGGAGAACTTCAACTTCGTGCGCCAGCATGACGAGTGGACGCACGACTTCATCCGCAACAATCCGGAAATCGTGGAGAAGATCATGGAGTTGGCCTTGTCGTAATTTGTGCGTAATTCATCGTCTCTCTACCGCTCCCATCTTTTGTTGTTTCTATGCGTACTCACCAGTTGTTGCTACGTTTTACGCAATAAACCTCCGTTGGCTCCCGAATGAAACAAGACTGAAAGTGATTGAATTACTGCGTTCTCTTCTACACTTAAACACGGAAGTTACTTTCCGCTCGACTGCTGGGCGGTGCGGGCGGACCGCCTGCTACTCGTCGTCTACGACCGCCTCCTACCGGGCTGGAGGAGCGGCAAGTTTCGGGCGGAAGTCCTCTACAGCTTTCCGCTCTTCGCTGCCTGCTGTCGCCGGATCGCCGCCGTCGAGGCGCCCGAGCTCTTCGTTTCGGATGCTCTTTGCAGCGACCGTCGCGCCATTTTCCGCGCGATCCACTCGAACGGGCGCGTCGTCCGGCCGGTCGGCTCGCTGGACGCCGCGGAGGGCGCGATTGCCGCCTTTTGTTAATTCGCGGAGTGGGCGGGCCGGCTGCGAGCGGTGATCCACGAAGAATGGCGCTTTGTTTGATCAACTCGATCGACACCGCTCGTGATCCTCCCTGAGACGAAGCGTTGAACAACTTTGCTGATTTCTTTCGATAACAACTGCCAGTCCATTTTTCTACTTATTTTTATTCGGCAACAATGTGGGCGCCTCGCCTCTCGCCGCCGAAACTCCCGCACTGACTGCCCAATCGAGTGGGACGAAGCCGTGAATTCAACCGAATGATTTCCGTTCCGCTTCCTTGCTTTCTGTCTTCCCCCTTCTGTCTTTGCCCTCATTGTTCTTCCCTTCGTCGTTCTTCCTCCCTCCATCTGTCTATCCTGTCGGGATCACTTCTCCTCCTCTCCCTCCTTCTTTCCTTTCCTGGACACGCTCCGTGCCTTCAGAAGGTGACGGATTCTCGAAAGGGAGTGGACGGCGACCCATCGCTCGAAGCCGCCGCCGCCTCCGCCGCCACAACTCCACTCGGCCGCCCCAGCTCCAGCCGGCTCCCGCCTCGTCGCCTCCGCCGCCGGCGATCGCTCCGCCATCCAGCGATCACAAGGAATCTCCGCCTCCTCGCCGTCCAACGTCCACTGCCCCTCGTCCACAAGCCAAACCCAATCGGCCCTCTCGTCCTCCACCCGCCGATGAGCACGAGCCCGTCCGGAGAACCCGAAGCTCCTAATCACCCATTCCCGATCCAACTGGTCGGCCGGCATGCACGTCCACATCTCTTCTCTCTCCTCCAACGTCCATCCCTCGATCCCGACTTTCCCTTTCGTTTGTTCACGTTCGCCATTCGAGTTGTTCTCTCGTCTCTCCTCCTCCCGTGCTATTTCTCCTGTCTCTCGCCTTGTTTTCGTCCGCCGCCTTCCCCCGCCCGATTCTTATCTCCGCCCCGTCTCGCTTCCCGCCCGTTCGCCCACTCGTATTTAAGCGGCGGCCCGCCTGTCCATTCTTGCCGCTGCGCCTCCTCCAGTGCCCGTAGAGCTCCCGCTCTTCGCCTCTCCCTTCCCGCGGCCCTGAACGCGCACCTCGACGTCCGCGAACTTCTGCGAGTCGAAAGCGACGGCGAGCTTGCGGCACACAGCGAGCGGCGCCGTGTGTTCGGCCCACTCGAAGACGCCGACGGGAGCCGACGGAGTGATTTTGGCGCAGACGACGAGCGAGCCACCGGCGGCCAATTCGAGCAGGTCCTCCTGGGTGCAGATCGCCGACCATCCCCAGCCGTTGCGTGTGGGCAGGTACTCGAATTCGAAGTCTAAACGGAAGCATTCGCCATCAGACGACCGTCGGAGGATTGGGCGAACTCACCGCCTCCCGTCCACCCCGCTCCCGCTCGGTTTTCCAGCCAGTATTCGCCCGTGAAACGGATGGAGGGATGATCGCCGAAGCACGAAACGCGGAGGAACAGTGCGCAGTCCTCTCGGAACTTCTCGTTGGATCCTTTCGGGTAGAAGGCGAAGAAGAAGTTGGCCTTCGGCACGCCGTCCACCTCGAACACGGGGCTCTCCCAGCGCTGCTTGAACGCGGCCTCCGCGAAGAGCTCATCGAAGCCATTGAGCGGCCAACGGACCATCATCGGCTTCACGACGGCCATGTTCGCGGAGCACTTGCAACGAGCAGAACTGAAGCGAAGAGTGGGCGGTTGGGAAATCCGCGAATGACACGACCGACCGAGGGGACGGACGTCGGTGGAATGAAAGCGGTCGCTCGTCTACGAAATGCAGAGTCGAGCGGACTCGCCGAACTTCCCTTGCGTTTGAGCAGCGAGTTGGATGGCGCGCTGTCGCTCAAAGTGGACAGAAGAGAGCTCACGAGTTCGTCGATGGTCGGCTGGACGAGTGGTGTCGCCATGCTGTGGCCGCTCTCCCGCCTGTTCGTCCGACTGGGAGCAAGCGGGATGCTTTCTCGGGCTCTCCTTCGGTGGACTCCTTTGGTGATCGCCGCCGTCTCCTCTTCGTTTTGCCAGTGGAGCGTGAAATTGGCGCTTTCCGGATGGCGTGTGCGTGTTCTCGGTTGCCCGACGGAAATCGATCACCGGCGATAAAAGCCGGCCATCGACGCGTCCTCTCCACTCTCGTACTCCGGCCGCTCCTCCAAAAATGAACTCCGTTCTTCCGCTCGCCCTGTCCTGCTGAACGTAGTTTTAGGGGTAATGGCGTCTCGTGAGTTTCATCCGAGGAATTCACTTGTTTCAAACGCTGGCCGTCGCCTTGCCGCGCCGCTGCTTCGTGCAGGAGCCGCTCGCCCGTGTGTTCGCCGCACTTCACCAAATGGCCCGAAGCGGATTCTTTCTGTTGTTTCCGACTAATCTTTTTATTCAACAAACAATGGAGGACATCGCCGCTCATTCGCCTTCGTTCGAGCTCTCGCCGTCGTTTCGGGGCTTCTTGGAGGGTGGAACGCCCCTTGCTTGCTGCAATCCGGACGGGCCCGCGCCGTCCGGATTTTGAGTGGCTTCTTCGGCGCTCATTTGAATGATGGAGGCGAGGATGGCCTGTTGGAGGGCTTCTGCAACGCACGAGAGATCAACGGAAGCCCAGTCGAAGTGTTCACCGTCCTCCTCCTCGTCCTCCTCGCCCGGGTTGCTCATCCACCTGTCCGCCCACCAAGCGGCATTCAAAGAGGAGGCCTCCATGGGCTCGTTTCGGGCGGCTTCTTCTTCCGCCAGGCACCGCTCGACGTCGAGGTCGCGACCGATGAGGAGCTGTTCGGGGGTGATGAACGAGCACTTGTTCACGCAAACGCCGCCGGTCGTGAGCGGGCGGGCGGGTCCTTGTTGCAGCACTTCGATCAGGAGATCCTTCCGTTTGAGCGCCTCGAACCACGTTGAGTAGCTCAAGATTTCGGGTTGTCTAAAAGCGGAGAGTGAGCGGAGGGGGAAGCAAGCGGCGGGTACTCGACGGGGATCCGCACGGAGTAGAAGACGTCCACCTTCCGCGTGCTCGAGCGGTGTCGCTGGACGGCGTGGAGGCACAAGACGCCCGCCACGAACGCGCTCGTCCACAGCGGCCACGGGAAGGCGGCGAAGCCCGAACAGCCGACCTCCTCCCAGCGGGATCCTTCGGCTTCCGCAAGTGAGAGGCGGAAGATCTTGGCGGTTGCATTGTTCCGCGTACTCTTCAACACGACGAACAGGCGGCCGCCCCCGACGAAGCTGGAGATCAGCTGGCGGAACTGCAAAGCGGGCGGTTATTCCAAGCAGCCATTCGCCCAACTCACGTCGAACGCGTCCGTCAAGTCGCCCCCGCAAGTCGGCCAGCCGCCCCGTTCGTTGCGGGCGACGAGTCGGAGGCGATCGCCCGCCCGTTGGACCACGAACACCCGCCCGTCGTGCACGTGCACGTCGTGGGCGGTCCACTCGGCCTCCGGGACGTAGAAGAACGGAAGTCGCGCGACCGCCTGCAGCTCGCGGTCGTAGCGGAAGAAGTGCACCGTTTTGCGTTGGAGGACGGAGACGACGAGAACGTGCGGCTCGTCGGTGGGGTGCAGCCACCGGCGCGCGGGCTCCGTAGTGACGAGCCCGCCCGGAGTGACGACCGGCAGCGAGGCCGAAGCGACGAAGGTCTTCTGCTCAAAGTCGACGTCCACTCGTTGCAGCGACAGTTGGACTTCCGCCACGGGATCGCTGACGAGCAGCACGAGCGAGGCGGTGCGGGCGTTCGCGCCTTCGGCCACCTGCAGGCAGTCCAGCACGCGGCCCTCGAGCTTCTCGCCGATCGTTCGGGTCACGAAGCTGGAAAGAGGATGAAGTTTGGAGTGTTCATCAGTGCGAAGGGCTCACAACTCGGCCCCGTAGAAGGTGTCCAGCACGGCGAACTTCGCACCGCCGTTCGTCTCGTCGAACGCGAAGATCGAGCGGCCGGCCGTGCAGAAGCGGGCGGTGTTGGAGTCCGCGACGATCGTGAACCGATTTCGCGCATAACAAACGGGATGCAAAACGCGCGGGCGGTCGGGCATCGCGGCGGCTGGTCGACCGAGTGGTGAGTGGAGGGCGGGCGGGCGGCAGCGGCGGGGGTGCGGTCCGATCGCTTTCCCCCGCAGTCATCCGAGCGACCTTTGCTCCTTCGATTGCGAGGACCGAAAATGCGAGCGCTTTTCTCCACAAAGATCCGACAATCGTGCTCAAGCATCCGAGCATTCTTCTCATTTTTTTCGTTGAATTGCAGGAAGACGACTACTACGTGGAGGACTACTTCACGTTCCTGTGGGACGAGTGCCTCAAACTCCGCAATCGTCTGAACGTTCCCGGCTTGAAGCGACTCTTTTTCAAGGTCACGAGCGAGGGCATTTGCAGCTTCCCGTTCGTTCTTCTTCCACCCAACGATTTCTACTCGTTTGTTTTCAGTTCCCGCACGATTGGATGGAGCCGCTGAAACAAGTGGAGCTCTTCGATCACGCGACCTTTCGAGTGGACTCCTTCAACTTCCGCCTGCGCCAGCGGATGCTCCTGAAGCTCAACTGGCCGAACGAGGCGTTGTCCACTTTCTTCCACTTCGAGGCCGACTTCCGTTGGAGGAAAGAAAAGGAAGCGGAGGCAGCCGTGATTTCGGCTCGGATTGATGCTTCGGTTCGCCTTTCAGACCGCTTTGGACTCATCCGACGACGACACGGCCACCGGAGGCGTGAGGGACGGCGAAGAGAGCGCGATGGAACAGGACGAAAAGCTCGAGGAGGACGAGGAGGACGAGATGGACGAGAACGACACGAACGAGGCGGAGGAGGACGAGGAGACCGACGAGGACGGGATGAACGATGCGGGCGTCTACTAGACGATGATTCTTTCCGCATCCAATTAGGTCGTTGTTGATGTATTTTCCACGCTTCTGATTCCTTTCGCGCATAAACACTTCTCGCAACGTTAGGACAAGTCGTGCGCCCCCTTTGGAGGAACGAATAGTGACCCTGGGATTCATTTAGCAAGGGATGAGGTCACCGAGCGCAAGTTGAAACGAGAACAAAGCGACCGAAACTGCGGGACTGCTAGGACGACCATTTTAAGCTTCGGTCGGACAAACGCCGCCAGCACGAAAGATCCGGAGAGAGCGAGTTCGTGTTGACCGTGATGCAAATTTCGCCTGCAAACGAGCTCCAACGAGCGAATCCACCGCATTTTCTTGCCGCCGCTCGCGAGCAGTCGGCCACTCACCCATCAGCGGAGAGCATTGAGACCAGATCGGCTCTCGACTCGACTGTCCACTCGACGGACAGCCGCCTTGCCGACCGCTTCCAGCGCGCGCCGATGCGCCTTGGGCCGAACCGCGTGCCGCTGGCCGAGTTGGACGTGCGCGTGGCCGCCAAGAAGGCCTTTGAGGTGGGCGGCCTGGCGGTGGATGCGTTCAAGCAGCAACTCGCTCTTCTCCATTTCTCGCCGTCTATTTCCCGCTCCTCCCACGCGCTCCTACCTGATGACCGTCATGGACGACCAACTGCGCGACGTGCGGCTGATCTTCGAGCCCCTGGACGGACGCTCGTTCGTCTGAAGGGCGTGTGGGACGAGGCGGTCGGCTCTCGGCGTTTTTCGTCAAGGCAACAGCCGAGTCGTTGACGAGTTCCTGCTGCTCGTCCCCGGCTCGGACGTTCGCCTTAAATTCGTGGTAGATGAACGACGCCGATCGGACCCAACATCGTTGATTTCCTTCTCGACTGCGCCACTCAAGTCTTTTTAATTCGAACATTAAAGAGCGACAACAGCAATGGTGAACCTCGCTAAGGACACGAGTCAACGATTTCCTTCACAATCTCTGGGTTCTCTCGAACGGAGTCCACCGTCCAGTCGGGCTGTTGCTTCAGATGTTCCATGTTCGTGCGGGCGAATTTCAGCAACTTTTGTTTGAAGTGGCCGCGCTGGTCATGCACGAAGGCCAGCTTGAGGTCGCGAAGAACGCTGTCGACGGTCGACCGGTCGTAAAGCGCTTCCAAGCACAACTCCTGCAAGAAAAGGGAGATTGACTGACCACTAGTGGAGACTCACGACCAACTCGTGCACCTCGTAGCAGTCGGCAAGCGGAAGGAGACGAGCGGCGACCTCCGGCAATCCTTCCACTTGACCGGAATAGAGGAAGCGGAGCAGCAATTCGACGACGTCCGCTTCCTCCTTTTCGATCTCCACAACGCCCGTTCGTTTCTCCTTCGTGTCGTGCGTGAACATTCGCCGAAAGACGGGAGAGCCGGAGCAGACGATCATCTTGTTCACCTGAAGATTGGAGATTAGAGAAAGCTCGACGGGCGGCGAACCTTGAAGACTCGTCCCTGCACGTGCACCTCGACGTCGGCAAAAGCCTTGGCATCGAAGTTGGCGGCGATCTTCCGCAAAATGTCCCCTTCGGTGGTGTCTTTCACGCGCACGGTGGGCTCCGTGGAGCGCAGTTTGCAGCAAACAACCAGCGGGCCGTTGCGGGCGAACTCGGTGAGCTCCGTTTGCGTGGCCACTTTGATCCGTCCCCAGTAGTTGCTCGTGGAAGTGAACTTGCTTACGAATTCTGAGACCTCGACCAATATTTTGGGCTGTACGAGAGAACGACCCACCGATTTCGCCGAGCCGCTGCTCCGTCCCGTTTTCGAGCCAAAAGGCGATCTCCAAGCGAATGAACGGACGGTCGTCGAAGTCTTTGACGAACACATACAACGCACAGCTGTTTCTGTTGGCCTCACGATCGCTCTTGGGGTAGAACCAGAGATGGAGGGGGGTTTTCGTCAAGCCGTCGACCTCGAAGCCGTCGCTCTCCCACTTTTGCTTGAAGTCCGCGGCAGTGAAACGATCCTCGAAGTTCTCGAGCGGCCAGCGGAAGATTGTCTCTTTGGGCGCGGCCATTTCCTTTCAGCAATCTAAACAGGATGGATAAGTGGGAGCAACGCGACCCGCTCGTCGACCTCCACTGCAGAAAGAGTGGGCGACTGGGTGAGCGACGAGGCGGAGGACGCGGCCGGTCGGGGGGACGCCGCGTCGTTTGGATTGCGCCACGACTTTTTGACTGGATGACTGCGAGCGGCGCGGAAGGCTGCTGGTTCGGGTTTTGCCGTCTGCATTTCCGAACCCGCCTTGCGGGCTGAATCAACCTCGCGCTCACCAGCGGCCGTCGTGATCGCAGCGGCAAGCGGGCGCTGGGGTAGCCGCGGGGCGAGTGGATCGCCGATGCTCGCTAGAACATTTGCTTGCCGTGTTCTTCGTCGTGAGCAATGGAAAGTTATCGAAATCGTGCATTCTGTTTATGCTGCCGCGCCTTTCCTGTGTTCGGAGGTCTGCGCAATTGAAGGACATTCTTTTCGTTCGTCAAATGCGCACAAATGTTCCGATTTCTCTTCGGCGGATGAACGGAGACGGCGGCCTCCTTTTCGAGCGATGAGTCACCGCAAGTAGAGCAGAGCCGAGCGAGCAGGCAGACGAAGCGGCCGGGCAGTCGGAGAGGCGAGCGAACGCGGGGCGAAAAGCGTCGGACGGGCGAGCGGCCGGCCGGTTGGCGGGAGAAAACGACGCGCCGCGATTCGAAGCGGCCGCTCGTCGGCTTTTGTCCCGTTCGCCGCGTTTCGCAACTACCCGCTCCGTTCGTGGTCGGCTGTCCGAACGGGAGGATGAGCAGTCGTGCGGCCGTCGACTGGGGACACGGCCGTCCGGTGCGGGCTGGCGATCTTTCCGCTCGCATTCGATTGATTTCTGCGGGATGGTCGGCGCGTGTTGAAAAAGGGGTGAGAAATTCTAATCCGCACCGTTTCCATCGCAAATTCTCGATCCTTCGCTTTGCTCGTCCACAACTGGTCCCGTTTTGTGGTCGCTTGCGGATTCACGCAATTTCCACTTGCTGGCCGTCGCATCGGTCGGACTAATTTCCCTCTTTGCCGTCCGACAGTCGGCCTTCATCCTTCGCTTCCTTCTCCTCTCCGTCATCTAAATACGGCGAGTCCATCAACCTCCGTTCTGCGGCTCGTGGCCATCTTCGTGCTTTAAGCGGGTTTCTTCGTGTTTCACGTGTGTTTCCACTCGAATCTGCGCAAATTTACCGCGATTCATTTTTCCGTTTGTCCGTCTCGTGATTTCCGCGAAAATTCTCGTTCGAGTTCATTTACCCGACTTGTTTGCAGGAGTTCCGATTCGTCGCGTGTGCCGCACGACCTCAAACGAGATGTCGAACGCGCAGGTCCTGAATCTCAACCCGAGCAATGAGTTGGCGTTCGAAGGTGAGTCCTCCTTTTCATTTATTCCTCGTTTATTCTTCTGTCGATTTTCGGGCCCGTTCACGGAGGTCGTGACCACGCAGCTCACGTTGGGCAACCCCACAGAGGACGTCGTCTATTTCAAGGTGAAGACGACCGCGCCGCGCTACTACTGCGTGCACCCCAACCCGGGCATCATCGGGCCGCGCGGGTACGTCAAGATCTCCGTGATCCTGCAGCCGGTCGACCAGCCGTCCACGCTGGCGAAGGACCGCACCCGCCACAAGTTCATGATCCAGTCGGCCATCGCCTCCACTGACGACACGCCCGTGGACGAGTTCTGGAAGACCGTGAACCCGTCGGACGTGATGGACACCAAGCTGAAGGTGAGTGCCCTCCTTCCATCCATTCAATTGCATCTTGTTTCTAGGTCGTCTTCACGAACCTCGGCTCGACGGAGAACGGCCGCGACGCCGACTCGAACATGATGACCGCGCTTCTGGCTCAAGCGCCCGTCCTCTACTACGACTACGAGAAGGTGGGCCCTCGCTCGGTTCCTCAACAGTTCCTCGATGCTTTCAGCGGCGACGCGATTTCGGCTTGTTGCCGATCCGCGCGTGGCTGGCGGCGCCGCACTGCAAAGTGCTCTTCCTCCGGGACAACACCTACGAGTTCCTCAACCTGCCGCTCTTTGAGGAGCCGCCGCCGGTCGCGCCGATCATCAGCTCGTTGATGGCCCGCTTCGAGGAGCCGCCCCACGCCGACCGCACCTCGTTCCTGCTGTGCTTCGTGAAGCCGGAGGCGAAGGATATGGCCGCTCGTTTGGAAGCCGCGACCAACCACTTCTCGACGTTCTCCGAGTTGATTCGCGCCATCGTGCCCTCGCTCGGCCTCGACTTGGCGCTCCTGATCGCTTCGGATGCGGACCGTGAGTTCTTTCTTGTTTCCTTCGTTCATTAGGTTGCGTTCAGGACAAACGGTGAAGGCCTTCGATCACGCGAGCTCCACGGTCCGCTACCACGTCGTCTAGTCGCCTCGGAAGAAGCCGCAAATTCCAGCACTCTAGATTCAAGTCTTGGTATGATCGCTTGTACTTCTGTTCGATTGGTGATTGTTGAATGCTGTTGGTTAAATACAGAAATCTACGCTCCTCTTTCTTGTCGCTGGTTGTGAATTCGATGTGAACGTGCGGTTTCCTCTGGCTCCAAGGCAGCAACAGCAAAGCAAACAAAAATGAAAGCGGCTTGAGAGTGTTGGACGAACAAAAATTAGACTAAGGACCGCCTTTCTTCCGTCTGGCAGCCAGGAATCCGCAAGTGGCCAGAAGGCTGCATTTCGTGCATGGCCGTCAGCTCGCTTTTGCGTTGCAGAACGGAAAGTCGGCTGGCCGCCTCCCCAGCTGCTCAAATCGGAGGAGGTCTTTCGCGTCTACCGCGAGCTGCCAGGCTTTGTAAAGAAGATCGTGGACGCCATGTGATTTCTCCGTTCTTCTGTTTGTGGTGTCGGGAATAAATTCCGTGGAGTCGTCTCACTTCCATCCGCATCGGTCATTTCTTTTCAGACGGCGAGCGAGCGGAGAAACGCCGCTTCGCCGACAACACCGACTTTTTGTTTCGAACCATGCGGATTCACAGGCCAGGAATCCCGCCCGCTCGTTTGCCGCCGTTCGCCTCGCTGAATCAACCCGCCGCCCCTCCACCTCATCACCGCCCCGCTCGTTCTTCGACTTAAAGGCCCTGTAGTATAGTGGTTAGTACATAGGACTCTGAATCCTGTAACGTCAGTTCGATTCTGACCAGGGCCTCATTTTTTGTTTATTCGTACTGTGATCAAAGATAGAAACAGACAACAGAATTGCTTCTTTTCACGCCTGCTGCTCGTCTTCCTCTTCCGAACCGCTGGTCTCGTCGTCTTCCTGCGGCGAGTCGTAGGTGAAGTCTTGCGGGGAGGTGGGTGACTCGTCTCCGTCGAGGTGCAGAGATTTCCGGATGGCGCCTTCCAGTTCTTCTGCAATCGAGAAAGGGTGAATGGAAGACCTTTTTGAGTGCACTCACCCGCTTCATCGTCTCGACCGCTTTTGGCTTTCGTTTCGGCTGGCGCAGCGGAGGCCGCCTGCTTCCATTCCAGCGAGGAGCGGGCGGAGATCACGAACGGAAAGGGGACGTCGCCGCCTGCGTGCTGCAAGCCGGACGGGCCCGCCCGATCTCCGGACGTCTGCAGGGATTCGAGGAGTGCCTGCTGCAACTCGCGGGCGAGACGCTCGTCCGCCCACGCCGTCTCCAAGCAGTCCGTCCACGGAACGGCGTTCAAACAGGACCCCGCCGAAAGGTCGACCTTTCGCTCCAAGTGCCGTCGAAAGTTGAAGTTGGCGCGGAGATAGAGGCGTTGCGGGTTGATCAGGCCGACTGTGTTGAGAAAGAGGGCGTCGATCGTGAGCGGGCGGCATGCGCCTCGTTGAAGCACGCTGAGTTCTACATTTCCCCAACGAAGGATTTCGAACCACGCCAAGTAACTGAGAGGTTCGGTTCTGCTGTAACAAGCAGAATACGGTGAAGAAGGAACAGGAATGCACAAACGCAATGGGGATTCGAACGGAGTGGAACTTCTCGACCATTCGCTCCATGAGGACCGACCGTTGCACGGGGTGCAGGCACAGGACGCCGTCCACGAATGCCGTCGGGCAGGCGGGCCACGAGAAGCGGGCGAACGGCGCGCACTCGACTGCTTCCCAGCTGCTCGAATTGCCGCCGGCGAGCCGAAAACGAAGGAATTTCGCCGCCAGGTCCGTGAACACGTTCTTCAGCAGCACGAACAGGAAACCGCCGCTCACGAAGCTGCAGACGAGCTGGCGGGACTGAAAGCAAGTGGTCAGTGGGCGGAAAGGATCCTTCTTGTCGAACATTGAAGCTTTTCCGGGCGGCGGATCCAATCTCCGTCCAGCGGTCTTCTTCAGCGTGCAGATCGTGGCCGAGGAGTTGGAGCGCCCCACCGCGCCGCTGGACGACGAACAGCCGGCCGCCATGCACGTGGACCGCTTCGAACGTCGTCCACGGAGTGTGCGCGAAGCTCAAATGCGGGAGTTCGACCACCTGCTGGCCGTCGCGATCGAAGCGAAAAAAGGAGGTCGCGTCGGGGTGGTGGACGGAGACGAGGAACACTCGCGGCTCGTCGGCCGGGTGGATGCACCGGAGAGCGGCTGCGGAAAACACGGGCGGCTGCCGCGCGAGAATCACGAGCGGCGTTCCCGCGCTGAACGTCTTCTGCTCGAAATCAACGGCCACTTCATGAAGGAAAAATTCTCGAGAAGAACGGAAGTTGTGTGTGAGCAGAAGAAGCCGAATGGTGCGGGTGTTCGCGTATTCGTCTAACGGGAAGCAGTCCAGAACTCGGCGCTCGATCCGCTCGCTCTCGGCCGCTCGTTGCAGGAAGCTGCAAGCAGAAGAATGAGGATTGAAGAGTGGATTGACATGTTGAGCTTACAACTCGGACCCGTAGAAGGTGTCCAACACTCCGACCCTCTCGCCCCGATGTTCACGGTTGAAGGCAAAGATCGCGCGGCCGGTCGTAAAGAAGCGATTGTTGACTTTACCGGCCGTCGTGAAGCGATTCCGCGCGTAGCAAAGCGGTTGCAGGACGAGCGGAAGTTCAGCCACTTTGAGAGGAGGAAAGCGAGCTGAGTGAGCGGTGAGTGGGGGGCGGCGGCGCGGAAAGGAGCGGTCGCAAGAGGACGCCGACCTTTTGCCTCGTAGGCGGTTCTCCCACTAGCGCAAAGCGGCGTTCATGTGAATTTACTCTCGGCGCGTGGGTCAGCCATCAACGGTCGCTCGACAATTGCCTTGCACTCGTTTGAATCGGGCTTGAAGTGGACGTCAAAAAGGAGATCCTGAACGTGCGTTTGATGTTTTTTGACGAATCCGTTTTGCGTCTGCTCGTAGCGGAATGAAATTCCTCCTCGTTTATTGCTGCCTTGCAAACACAACCAAACGAATCGGGCGTGATCACTTGTAGGCGAGTTGGAAGAGAGCGGCCGCGATCTCCGCGTGCTCCTGAATGAATGCGAGCGATTCGTCGGGCTGTTCACGGACGACGCGTTTGAGGTTTGGGCGCGCAAATCCGAGAAGTTTCTGCTTGAAAGCATCCGTGTGGTCGTGGCCGGAAGGGAGCTGGGTTTTACGCAGCTGCTCGTCCAGACGATCGTCTACGAAAGGGCACTCATGAGTCCGCCGACCGCCCACCACTCCGCCGTTCAGATCGCCCAACTGGTGGCCCTCTCGCTGGGCGCGCTGCACAGCCGGCGGCCGGCCGAGGAGTTCGGGATGGTGGGTCGTCGGCCGCGCCGCTCACTTTTTTCCAGTGGGCAGCGACGCTCGTGCTCGGCGGCGTGAGGGCGCTCCTGCTGCTCGTGAGCTGCGCGCTGCTCGGCCTCCGCCGCACTCGGGAGCGCGTGCCGCCGGCTGTCGTGAGTGCCCGGCCGCTCTTTTCGCTCCGTCCCGCTTTCAGCACGCGGGCCTCGCCGCCCATTTCGGCGACACCCAGCGGTCGGACGACCTCATGCTGGCCGGCCTGGTCTACGCGCTGCTCTCGCTCCTGCTCGCCTTCCTTTAGTTAAATGATCGGCTGGGGTTGCCCATTCTTCCAGCCGTCATTCCAAGTTGATTCCTCATTCGTGCCACAAACTCCTAGCTTTTCGCTTTCTCGCCCGCCGGTCTTCCCCCTCGCCCGCTCCCCGCCCGGCCGCTCGCTCGCTCACGACTGGCGGCTTGACTCTTGTTTATTCATCGGGGCAGGCGGCTTTTATACACTCGGGGCGTGCGGATCGAACGGGGCGGGACAGAGAGAAGAGAGAGTGCAAGAGACGAGCCCGTCTCTTACACCTTCCCCTTTTGGAAATAGAATCGTCCTCGATTCGGACCAAAGAATTAAGGAAAGGGAAATGCTGAGCATTGGAGTGGACAAGTCAACGAAACGCTTGCTATGCGGTCAGGTCTTGCTTGCTTCGCTTAAGTCTTGTTGTGATGCGAAAGTTCAAGAGAAAAGGCATTGAAATGGAATCTTCTTGTGACTGCATGCACAAGGTGGGGGTCCAAATGGACAGCACTCACAATGGACGTCTTCGCGCTCACTTGGAGCAGCTTGGCTCGAACGCAGCTTGTGTTTTGATTCTTCGAAAGGCTTGAGCAGGATCATGCATCTCAATGCGAAATCAAGAGGACAAACGTTGGGAGAAACGAGTAGCAAAGTTTAAAAGGCTGTGAGAGAGTGGAGTGACGGGAGAAGAGCAGATAAAATAAGCATTCATTGGGGATTAACGAGAACAGGGCAGTTTACAGACATGAGGAGGAGGTTACAAGTGATCGATTGACTTGATTGAATTCAAATTGGTCTGATTGCTCTCGAAGATGCCGATTTGCTCGGATGACGCATGACTGGAGCGGAGATTCGTTGGGCTCTTGACCATCGACGACGGGATCTCGTGCGGTAGCGGATGTTTGCGTGCTGCTCCTCGTGCTGACCATTGCGTTGGTCAGCTGGTGGGTCCTCGCCGTTATCCAGCAGCCGGCGAGTCGGGGCTGAAACAAAACGAATTAGTGATGCACTGGTAGAAGTCGACCTGCTCCTCCTTTCCCCTGTTTTGTGACCCTTTTTTTTTTTGCTTGCAGGAAACAGACTGCGGGAAAACAACCCGCTGCGGAGAATTCAGATGTTCGCCGGGCTTTTGCGGGGTCGTTTCAAAACGGAAGAATTACCTGCTTCTTACCTGGAATTACCGCTCGAATTCATGCCTTGCGTGAAGAGCAGAAGTAAAAAACGTGCATGCTGCTGCTTTTTGTACTCTTGCTATCTGCTGCTTGCAATGCTTGAGCATGTGCTTTTGATGCTGCATGTGAACAGTCGAGCTCGTAGAAGGCGTGATTGTGCTTGCTTGGCATGAAGTAAAAATTCGCATGTTTTCAGGCGTTTTTTTTTTTGGAAGCAACACGACGAAATCCGTTGTCTCACCGTTCTGCGGCATGCAATTGGACGAATTGACGTAAACGATCTTCGTCTGCCTGCTTCGTTTCTTTCCGACGCGTCGGCCGCCACCGCCCTTCACGGCTTGCGGTGCGGAATGCGGATTTCGGCCGGCGTCGAAAATCGACGGCTTGCGTGTCCCCCGCTTTTCGTTCCTCGCGAGCGAGAACAAAGCGGCGTGAATCATCCGTCTGCGGTCAAATCGCGCTCGGCCGGCCCGTGCGGCGTCGCGAGAAAGGCGGACGGGCAAGCGATCAAAAACCACAAACGTGCACTTCGTCAAATGCGAACACAACTTGCAACGAACCGCAAAAACGGTACGAAATTTGAAGATCAGCGCGGCCTTTTTGCTTGCGCATGTTCTGCCGACCGGATTGCGAACTTGTGTCAGCACGAGTCCTGACTTGTCTTGCGCGGGTTGCTGGAATTTACTCATGACATGCGTACAAAACGAAGCAAGTGGACGAGAGGAGTCCACTACTTGCTCGGATGACTAGAATAGAAATGTCGGCGAGACTGCTGCAGTCAGTCTGTGCAAACCGGCTTGAGTACATGCTGCTTGCTGGCTCGACAAACTCGCGTGCTCAAAAAGGTTAAAAACGAGCCGATTATAAAAAGCTTGCGGAGGTATTTGGAACCCAGAGATCAAAAGTGTGAGAGTCTTCGCGCGTCGGCCTTTCGAAAACGAGCGGCGAACGGAGGCGATTTGGCGTCTTGCGGAGAAAAGAGCGTCACCTCCCGCGGGATCTCTGCGCTCACGGCTTGCATTTGCACTTGAAGAGAAATCAAACGCGAACACGTGTAGGTACTCGAAACGCGCCGACAAGACACGATCACGAACGAGTCGTCCCGCGGGGTGTGGGGCACAAAATAATGAGGACAGGGGCAGTTGGACACTTTTAAGCTGCCCGGATCGAGTGGTGCCTCACTCGCTGCTACCAGTTAAATGATCGGCTGGGGTTGCCCATTCTTCCAGCCGTCATTCCAAGTTGATTCCTCATTCGTGCCACAAACTCCTAGCTTTTCGCTTTCTCGCCCGCCGGTCTTCCCCCTCGCCCGCTCCCCGCCCGGCCGCTCGCTCGCTCACGACTGGCGGCTTGACTCTTGTTTATTCATCGGGGCAGGCGGCTTTTATACACTCGGGGCGTGCGGATCGAACGGGGCGGGACAGAGAGAAGAGAGAGTGCAAGAGACGAGCCCGTCTCTTACACTTTTTGTGCCGCTCGTCCTCGTGTCGCTCCTCGTTGCCAGGCGGACGAACGACGAGGCGAGTTGTCTGCGTTTACCCACTCACTCCCGCCTTCTTGCGGACCACCGCTCCCTCCAAACACACGAAGCAGTTGAGCCGCAAGTCCGAGCGCGTCGTGCACAAACGCGCCTCTTCGTCTTCTCGGAACTGACCGTGTGGTTCGATCGGCTGTTGGAAGCGGGGGACGGTGCGGGCGGCAAGAAATGTGACGAAGATCTTTTGGATCGCCTCGTCCCGTCAACAGCCGGCGGACTGGCGGCACGTGTTGCGTGCCGTCCGCTGCTTTCGGCCTTTTGCTGGGCGACGATCAGAGCCGCTTCCAAAGAAAGCCTCCTTCCTTCCGCTCACCGCCGCCGCCTTCTTGCCCAGAGGTCGACAGTCGACGAAGCTTTGCGTGTTTATTCGTGGACAGCAGAGGACAGAAGGAGGGAAGGGAGATCGAACGGGAGTCCTCAGCGATTCGACTGGTCGGGCACGGGCGCGTCCACGGCCATCCACTGGGCGTTCAGCAGCGAGACGGCCTGCAAGTGGGGCGGTGTAGGGAGCGGAGGGGCGACTCGCCTGCTGGTGGGCCGCCGAGAGGTCGCTGGCGGTCGCGTGGGCGGTCGGCAGCACGCCCCACGCCTGGCGCTGGAGCTTCTGCGGATCCTTGTGCTCCTTCTTGTTGTTCGGAAACCCAAGGAACGGGCCCATGTCGAGCAGGCGGACGAGCGGTGGGCGGAGAGCGGAGGGAGGGTGGAGAAAGCGGAGAGCCGAGGCGCCCGACTGGCCACTCGGCCCGCCTTTTGTACGCGCGCATTTGCGTGAACCCGCGGAGTGCGAGCGGAGTGCATGAGGGATGCAAATCCAAGTGGCGTTGCGAAAGAGCGGCAGAAGTCGATGCGGCAGGCGAGCGGCGAGCGCTTTCCGACGAGATTGCTTGCCGTCTTGGCTGTTTCCACAAACGATGTCCCCGACCATGATTACGTTGAGACGTCGTGTTCCTTTGCGCCATTGGCCCATCGACACTGCGGGCGGCGACGGCAACCACGGTTGTGCGTAAGGAGAGGAAAGCACCAACAAATCGACGTCCATTCCCAATCGCCGGCGAACTCTCCCTTAAAACGACCGGCGGCCGCATTACCTGAGTGAGGACTCCCAGCTTCACCACCCGCCCGCCGACTATCGCTCGTCGTCGCCGCTGGTGGTCACCTCTCTGTGCGATTACTGCCGTCTCCTCGTCCAGCCCACATGATCCCATTGACCACCGGCGGCACGTACTCGCTCGCCGTCCTCTTGGTTGAGCACAGCCGCAGGCCCATTTGTTTCGAGACGCTCATCTTTATTTGATCGTGAACAACAACGCAAGCATTCTACAACAGAGGATCCTTTTCGATTTCTTCCTCTCCGTCCACGTTCATCGGATCGGCTTGTTGGAAGCCGGACGGTCCCGCCTGCTCACCGCTCGTTTCGAGGGACTCTCGAATGGCGCGTTCCAGCTCTTCTGCAAACGCGAGAGAATCGAGTGAACGAACAGACTGCACACCTTTTTCTTGTTCCGTCCCAGTCTTCTCAAGGGAACGTTGCGAGTCTTGGTTCTTTCTTCGTTTCGGCGAAAGAGGATCGGACCAAAACTCGTCTTTTTTGAGCGCGGATTGCTGGCCGTCGAAGTCCGGACGGATGAAGAGGCGGTGTGGGTTGAAGAAGGTGATTCTATTGAGGTAAAGGCCGGTGGTCGAGAGCGGGCGGCAGGCGCCCCGCTGCAGCACGTCGATCACCACGCCCTCGAAGCGGAGCACTCGGAACCACGCGGAGTAGCCGAGGGATTCGGGCCGGCTGGAAACGAACGGATGGGCAGAGAAGAACACGAGACGGCTTGCTCGATGGGGATCCGAAAGGAGTGGAATTCGTGGATTTTTCCTCCCAACTCGCTAACGGGATGGAAGCACAGGATCCCGTCCACGAACACGCTCGGGCAGGCGGCCCCCTTGAATGAGAAGAGCGGCGCGCATTCGACCGCTTCCCACGCGGCCTGCTCGCCGTCTTCGAGAAAAATCCGCACAATTTCGAGATCGTTGTGCTGCTTGTTTTCGAGCTTCAGCAACACGTACAGGAACTGGCCGCTCACAAAACTGCAGACGACGACCCATGACTAAACGGCGGTAGGTGAGAGAACGCAAGAGGAAGCCTACCCGGAGGCTTTTGAACGTCCTTTTCAATCGGTGCACGACTTCTTCCATTCGAAAGAGCTCGGGGTTCTCTTTCCGCACGCGGAACACGAGCTCGAGGCCGCGAACGAGCGCGAACACCCGCCCGTTGTGCACGTGGACGTTGCAAACGGCCCAGTCTTCTTCAACGGTCAAATGCGGGAGTTCTTCAACGACCTGACTGCCGCGAATGAAGCGGTAGAAGACAATTTGGCGGGTTTGGTAGGCGGACACAAGGAACACGTTCGGCTCGTCGGTCGGATGGACCCACCGGCGCGAGGCATCGAATGGGAGCACCATTCGCGACGTGAGAGGCCGGACAGGCGTGCGGGCGACGAAGGTCTTCAGCTCGAAATCCACGGCCACTTCTTGGACGCAAAAAGTCGGCCGCAGGCGGAAGTCGCGCGTGAGCAGCAGGAGGGCGGCTGTCCGACTGCTCGCATCCTCCACCGAAAAGCAGTCGAGAACTTCGCCTTCTATCCTCTCGCTCCCGTCGGCGCGGTTCAGAAAGCTACAAGAGGAAAGGCTGATGTTTGAGCGGATAACTCACAATTCGAGGCCGTAGAAGGTGTCCAGCACTCCGATCCGCTCGCCGCCGTCCGCCTGCTTGAATGCGAGCACCGAGCGACCGGTGGTGAAGAAGCGATTCGCCCCGAACTCTCCAGCTGTTGTGAAGTGATTTTTTGCGTAGCCGAGCGCGCGCAAGGCACGCGGAACCTCGGACATGGCGGCAAGAGCGAGTGGTGGACAGCGGCAGAAAGCGGAGGCTTGGAAGGAACCGCGGACCGCCCGATTGCCCCGCGGTCATTCGTGCGGCCCGTGGGTCAAGCTCTTGCAAAAGCCAGTCGGCAGTAACCGCTCGCTGACATCTCGAAAGACGGCCAACGGAACACATTGAACAATTTTATTCGTTCACAAACACTGAAAGACCATATCAACGAGCACTCACTCACTTCTGGCCCGTCGGCTTGACTGCAAGTCGGAGGAGTCATTCAGTGGTTCCCAATTGAGCGTGCACTCACCAACGGTGGGCGTCCCGACGGCCGTGCGGGTGGAGCGCTCGTCGGGGGTGGTCACGGGCGACGCGGCGACTCTCGTCTTCGTCTGCAGCCCGAACAGAAGAGTGAGGAGAAGGAAGGCGGTGGGGACTCACGGGCATAAACTCGCGGGAGATTTCGCTCAACGCGACGCGCTCCGTCGGCAGCGACTTCCCGAACGCGACGAGCGGCGTCTTTGGCCGGCGGGGCGGCGGCGGCGAGAAGTTGCGGACGGTCGAGCAGCCGACCGCCGGGTCCACGGGGCGCGGGGCCTTCGGGCGGGGTCTGCAATCAGTCGCTCCTTGTTAGTGGAAACGTGAACTCTTGCTCACTTCTGCGGAGCGGGCCGGCGAGTGCTCCCCGCCTTCCGCGACGACGAGCCGCTCGCCGCCTCCTTCGTGCTCGTGGACGTCGAGCGGGGCGTCTGCTCGGCGTCCGAACGGACGACCACCGACTCCAATTTGCCCGCCTTCTGCAATCCTTTCGTCAATCAACGAAAAAGAGGAGAGGAGGGAACTCACGGCCTCGCGTTTCTTCTTTCCGTCCGCCGCCATCGCGTAGAGAATGAGGCCGCACTCGACGCACGTGTACGCAAGGAGCAGCGCGGCCAACAGCACGGTGATCACGAGGAGGACGGCGATCCGCGTGGTCATCGACGAGTAGAGCTCGTACTGGTACTTCACCATCTCGATGAACAACGGGCGACCGAGCACGAAGATCTGAAAGAGAAAGAACTGGATGAGTGGACGGAAAGCCGTGACCTCGTGGTTGATGCAAATTCCTTTGTTTGCTTCTTGCTGATCGTCCACTTTACGCTTTCCGACCGCCATTGACGGCAATGCGGACGAACGTCAGGTTCTGCTGTGAGGTCGAATTTTGTGGTTGTGCTCGCTCTGATCGCTTGAAGCTCCCGATTGATGGAGTGCGGTTTGTTTACATTTGCGTGTGCTGGACGTGGCTTTTGATCGGCAGCCACCAGCCATCCGCACTGCTCGTTTCATTCCCCACGGCTGCTGGCCCAAGCCTCCGTTAGAAAAGTCCGATGATGTCCGCCCTCGTCCGTTCGCTTCGACGACGAATCTCGACAGAAGTTGGTCTTTTTCTCTTGGTTTAACCTAAAAATTGCTTTAGACAGCGGTCTACGCGGCGTGCGGGGCGGTGGCGCTCTCGTCACTCGGCTGTCTGGTGGTTGTCCGCCTCGCCGGCCGTCGCCCGGTCACCACAATCATGGCCGTCTTCGGACTCTCGCTGCTCTCCGCCGTCTCGCCGCTCGTCGCCCTCCGCCTTCGCCGCCCGCGCTGGTTCTGGCCGTTCGTCGTGGTGCAGGGGACGGTGGCCGTGTTCATCGTCCTCTCGCAACTGGTGGTCATCGAGCTGCTCTTCTTCCACCTACGCCATTTCCGCCACTATTTCGTTCCGTGGCGGCGGATCTTCTTGAACCTGCTCCTAACGATCGCCCTCTTTGCCCTCCACGCCCTCGCCGTCCTCGTCGTCCTCCGCGCCCGCGCCCAAATGAAGAGCGGGCAAAAGGAACAGCGCATGGAGCAGGCGGCGATGTTCGTGGAAAATCCAAACGAAGAAGCTGCCGAGCAAGAACTGCCAAAGGAGGTGCAGAAGGGCGTGGAGCAAGTGATTCCTCTGTAAAGCTTGTTGTGTAAATAAATTCGTTCGAGTAGTCCCGTGCGGACGATCGTCGATTTCGTCGTCCTTGATCAGACGGGGGTGAAGGAAGAATAAACACTCCGCTCGTCTCGCTCGTCCGTCCCGTCAAAATCAACGAAAGCACCGGCGTTTGTTTACTCCCGCGATCCAGTCGATCTCGAGGGCCTGTCGGCCGGCCATCTGTCGCTTTCCAAATTGAATTCTTGCTTTCTCTACGAAATGTACGCACCGAACTGGAACAAGAAGGCTTTTCCGAAGGCGGAGATTCCGAAGGCTGTCGTGAGTTCGCTGTCTTCATCTTTTGATCCCTCTGTTCTTCAGCACCTGTCCGTCATTTCGAGCGGGCTGCTGGCCATTGTCGAGACCTCTCTTCTTGTGCTGCTCGCCGTCCAATAAGCGGGCATTCGGGGTCGAGTGGTGGCGGGCGGGTTGCTCGGCGCCTCCCTCCTGTCCGCCGTCTCAATGGCCGTCGGCATCCACTGGAGACGGCCGGCCGTCTTTTGGCCCTTCCTTTTGGTTCACGTTCGTCCACCCACTCCTTTTCTTTCTTTCAATGATTGCAGGGAGCGTACGCGGTCGTCCTGCTGTTCATTGCGGCATGCCAAGCGGAGTGGACGTTCAGCCACGGCCACCTCGAGGACCCCGCCGACCACTTGTGGACGAGCGGCTGCCTCCTCCTCTTCGCGCTGGGCTATGCGGCGGCCGCCCTGCTCGCCGCTCGCGGGCGAAACGCTCTGCGGATGCCTTTCGACAAAACGCTCTTCGTGTTGCCCGCCCGTACGCCGTCGAGAGCGACACACTGAGCATCGGCAGCGGCACGATGACCACCCGCGCGAGCACCGAGACCTTGGCCGTGAGCGGGCAGTGGACGGCGGAGGCCAAGGACTAAGCGGTGATTCGTGTTTGTCGAGTGAAGGCAATAAACGATTCGCTTCATGGTACTCCGAGGCACATCGACCTCTCGCCGTTTTCATTATGACACGTAACGAAAAAGCGTGATTTGTCGTCCGTGTACCAAACGAAACTCACCCATGGAAAGCAAGAACCCTTGAAGATCGTTTGGCGTGCCCGAACGACACAGATCTTTGCGAACTGGTCATGTTTCGCTCTTGCCGTCAGCGGTCGGATTCCGGCCGACGCTCATTCCGAGCAGCGAGCGAGGTTCGGCAGGCGGTCGTGTTCACAGAAGAACAAGGGGATTTTCGATGGTTTCTTTCCGTTATGTTCTTCCCCATCCCGAACGGCGGCACGTGTGCCGATGGTTCCACGAATCCCACCGCATTTCCGCCGTCCTCTTTCATCCGTTTGTTTCAGGCGTCTCGGAGGATGCTGGAGTACGTGGACGGCGGTAAGGCGGCACTCTATCGCTTCGAGTTGAAACCCCGCGCCGTCCACGAGTCCCGCGACTGCCGGCTGCGAGAAGACCTCCCGTTCCTCTTTCGAGTGCGCTTTCAACCCGCAGCGGGCATTGAGGAGATGTCTGAAGTGGGGGTCGCGATCTCCGACTTCCACACGGCCGCTTCGCTCGACTGCCGCCTTGAGTGCAGGCTCTTCGACCACCGAACGAAGACGATCCACAAGAGCGGTCGGTTCTTTTCTTTCCGCTCACTCCTCACTTCTGGCTTGCAGTCTGCGATAGCTGGACCTTCGCGCAAGGACTGAACGCCCGTTGGAGCGTGCGCGTGCCCCGCAGCTGGCTGGAGGCCGTTCGGATGCGCGGCCGGCTGTTCGCGGAACTTCGTGTCGAATGGAAGCCGCCCGATTGTCGACTGCAAGAAGCGGGAGGTGAGCACACACGACTATTCTCCGTGAACTCCTCACTCCTTTCAGCCGCTCTCCAACCGTCTGCAGTCCTCAACGCGGAGATGTCGCCGCCGATCGTCTTCAAGATGCCGGTGGTCAGAGTGTGGGAGCGCATCGACGGGACGACGCCCCAGCAATTCCAAGGCGTCTCGTTCATCATTCGGTTCTTTCCGCCGAGCGAGAACGGACAGGCGAACTTTGAGTTCGTGGTCTTCCGCTTCGTCTCCCGCTCGTTCCTCCGCCTTCGCTTCGAATGGAGCCTGCTGAACGCCAACGGACTGGCGGGATTTCAGCAGTCCAGTGAGCAGTCGATGAGAAGGAGGTGAGCATTTCATCCGGTTTTCAGGCACGACCACGTTCATCAACTGCGGCTGCCGCTCGCCGTGTTGCTGCCCGCAGAAGAGGGCGAAAGCGAGGTACCCGCTGCCGATGGCCGTCGTTTCGTTCGCCGCCGGCCAGCCGCTAGTCCTCGAGCTGAAGCTGCGGGAGGACTTCGCGAAGCTGCCCGGCGTCCCCCCGCACTTCGAGTGGTCGGTGGCCTTCGGGGGATTCGTGGATCCGTCCGCCGTGGCCGCCTTCTACGCCACCGCGCACCAATCGGCGGGATGGACGGCCGGCCGGCAGCTGGTGATCTTCGCCCCTGCTGTCGGCAGCGAGGATTTCATCGCCCGCCCTTTCCTGCCGCTGCCGCCTCCTCTTCGTGTTGTGGACATTCCGGCCGTCGCCCAACCGACAGTTGAGCGCGCGAAAACGGAACTGACGGCCGAGAGCAGCAGTCGGGTGAGTTCAAAGAAAAACGAAAGCATCATCCTCTCGCTTCCTTTCAGATGCGTCCTCTCCAATGAACAACACGGCGATAGCCTACCATTTGGACGTGCCCGATGTCCACGAAACAATTCGGACGCTGACGCCTCACGTCTTTGAGGACCTCCGCTTCGTCCTCCACTACCTTCCGCCCACCACGAGGAAGCGGAAAGCGAAGTTCGAGTTCGCCTTGCTCGATTTGCCCCGCAACTCTTCCGTTTCCCTTCGTCTCCAGTGGGCGCTCCTGCGGGCGGACGGCCTACCGACCTTTGAGTACACGAGTGAGTGAGCGGAAGACGAACGGGAGATCACTCGCCGGTTTCAGGAACTCGCCGCTACTTCCATCGGGCGTGTCGCTGCCGGTCGGCCAAGTGCGAGCACAGACGACTCGGGTCGGGCTACTCGATCGCCCCCGACTGCTTGGATTCGGTCGCTGGAGAACGCGGCGTTCGGTTGCGGCTGCAAGTGACTCGCTGCGGAGCGGAGAGGCTCGCCCGCCGCTCGACTGCTGCTCCTTCGGATGCCCGCCGCTCGGTCGCCCGTCCAGCGGAGCGGGAGGAGTCGCCGGAGATCGTGGAGATCCCGCCGCCCGCTCCGAAGCCGCCGCGAGACCCCCGAAAGCGGCCCGTTTCGCCGAGCGGCCACGTCTTGCGGCAGGCGAGGAATGGAAACCGTCTGAACGCAAGGAAGCGACCTCTTCCGCCGACCGCTTCGAACACGGAGGTCATCTGCTTGAGGGATGAGATGGGGGTGATCGTGTTGTCGGACGACTCCAGTGACGAGAAAGAGCCGACCGTCCAGCTGCTCGAGCAGTCAGGTGAGTGCCGATCCTCCTGTTCACCTCACGACCGCCCGTTCTCTTCCAGCCGTCGTCCAACTTCAATCGACCGAGCAGCCGGAAGAGCCCCAAACGAGCGAGAATGTCGGTGAGTGCCCTGAAGCTCCCGTTTGACTCGCAATCTACTCGCTTTTACCAGCTCCCCCTTCTTCGACCGTCCACCCGCCCACTCAAGCGGTGAATCGCCAATCGGAATCCACGTTCAAGCGGCGAGTTCCCTCGGAAACGGGCGGGTCGAAGCGGGCGGCTACGACCGTCGAAATCCAACCTCCAGCGCCGCCCAAACGGCCCCGACTGCTCGGAGAAGACGGACGGGCGACCGAAGTGCTCACGATAGAAGTGGAGGGCGAACGTTTTTGCGTGAGTTCCCATCGGACCTCTCCTTTAATCATCTTCTTCCAGCTGGACAAGCGGCGTCTGGCCGGCGACTCGGCCTTCTTTGCGCAGCTCGTCGCCGAGAATCCAACGTCCGAGCGGCTGGCAGTCGACGAGGTCACGAGGCAGGAGATGGCCGCCATCTGCGAGTGGGTCGAGCGGAAGCAAGTGGACGAATTGTGAGCAGTTTCTGAATAACTTCTCCTGTTGCAGACGGCGTGCATCAAAGCGATGAAGCGGGGCCTGACGGACGAAAACCGAGCGGCCGCCTTCGTCTTCGCCGTCCGCCAAGGAGACGCCGACTTGCTGCGGGCCCTCTCACCGTGGAACGAAGAGTACACTCGGAAGGTGCTTCTGCTACTGGAGAACTCGGAGATGATGCGGCTCCTTGGAACTCGCTCCCCGTTTATGCAGGAGCTGTATGTGGAGATGTACGCGCAGTGAATTGTTTAGTTGTTTATAATGAATAAAGTTGTGCTCTAAACACGTAAAACAGCGGAACCTCGGTTTCACACGGCCCCATTCTTCAAGCAATGCTTTTTGATGCTCAGTGTAACCATCTCTTTTTTACTCGGCTGATCTGAACGCCTTATCAAACGAGCAGCGGTCAAACTCGCCCGCTCTCGGCTCGTGGGACAGCTGTCACTTGGTGGGAGAGCACTCAAGGAACAAGCGCGGAAAAAAGCGGCCTCTGCGCTCTTCGAGTGTGTCTGTTGTAGTCTAGTGGTTATGATTTTCGGCTCTCACCCGAAAGACCGGGGTTCGATTCCCCGCAACGGAATCCACTTTTGCTCTTTAGAGGTGGTTATCGTGTTTTGCGAAACGGAGACGCGCCATCCGCAAACCGCCCATTTCACCGCTCGGCCCACCCGCCCACCTCTTGACGGCCGAGCTCCGCTCGCTGTAGGTAGCCCGTTCGTTCGACGGCCCGACGACCGCCGACTTCAAACTCCACGTTGGCTGCCGGACTTTCCACGTGCGTTCTCTCCGCTCTCTCCCCACCTCCTCGCTTCGGCAAGTGCACCATTGGTTTGCGCGGGCCGCCTCGCCGTCTTCGCTGCCGCCCTCTTGTGGGCGATCGAGCGCTTCGAGGCGGGCGTGATCGAGCGGACGCTCCGCTTTGTGTACGGCGGCGAGGTGGACGAGTTGGACGCGTGGGCCGCCCGTCTGCTGCCGCTCGCCGACCACTTCGAGCTGGAGGGACTGCAGGCGAGTGCCGAGGAGTCTCCCATCAATTTGCCCTCCACTGTTTGCAGGACGCCTGCATCGAGTCGATCCTCGCCCACCTCTCGGTCGGCCGCGCCCTCGAGCACTTGGAGTTGGCCTTCGAACTGGAGCACTTGGCGGAGTTCCACAAGGCGGTCCTCCGGTTCGCCGTCGACCACCGGCGGGCGATCGCGAAGCTGTCCGAATGGACGGCGTTCGGCCGCCGGCATCCGGACATCCCGCTGGCGATGTTGAAGTGGGGCTGAACGTCGTTTCTTTGATTCGTTTGTGGAATAAATAGTGGTTGAGATGAATGGGCAACTCGAACTGGCAGAAGACTGTTCCTTTTATTCGTCGTTTGTTCGGTCCTAACCACAACACGACAGCGAGACATCACGACTGGTAGACCAATCCAATGCGTTTCTCAAGGGCAGCGGCGATCTCCGGGTTCTCGACCACGAACTGCGGCCATTGGGGCAGCTGGAGGAGTTCTTCGCGGTTCTCGTCGGCGAACTCGACGGCGGCGAATCGAAGCTTCTCGAACTGCCGGAGCGTGAAGCCCACTTCCAGGCACTCCAGCACGTTCTCCAGCGAGAGGGTCGAGCGGAGGAATCGGACGCACATTTCCTGCAAGAAGAGGCGGATTGAAGGCGAGAAAGAGCGGGAACTCGCCGTCAACGAGGCCACGTTGTAGCGATCGGCGAGGATGAGGAGTTGCACGGCTTGTTCGTTTAACTGGTCCACATTTCCCGTGTAGAGAAAGCGGAGCATCTTTTAGACGACCTCCGCCTTCCAGCCGGGCAGTTCGATCGCTCCCTCCTCGCGCTCTTTGCTCGGCTGCTTGAGCATCGCGTGGAAGACGGTCGACTGGGAGCAGAGCACCAGTTTGGAGACTTGCAGCAGTGAGTGAGAGAGCAGCTCGGAGCACACGAACCTTCCAGCTCCGCCCGTCCGCTCGCACCTCGAGATCCGCGAAGTCGTCGTCGCCGAAGTGGGCGGCCAGCTGCTGGCGGAAGAGCTCGTTCGGCAGGGGCAGGACGATGGGCGGGTTGGCCATTTGAATTTTGCAGCAGACGAAGAAGGGACCGAGGGCGGCCACCTCGAGCAGTTGGGATTGCTCGTCCAGGCCCGACATGTACCCGACGTATGATCCGAGAGATCCCAACTTCGTTTCTTGCTCTGCAACCATTGGATTCAAAAAAGGTGTTCGAGGGGACATGCCTTTTTTGAAGCGCTCCACCCCGTCCGTTCCTTCGAGCCACAGCGTGTAGCGGACGGCGACCGACGGGTGCCCCTCCGGCGACTCGCTCCAGAGCTCGACGTCCGCCTCGCCGCGATCTCGACCGCCATCCTCATCGTCCTCGCCGATGGCGTTGCCCTTCGGAAAAAGCGAGAGGTAGAACCGCACGCCGTCGATCCCATCGACCTCGAAGCGCCCGCTCGTCCACTCGTCGCAGAAAGCCGACTTGTGGAATCGATCGACAAAGTTCGGGACCTTCCAGCAATGGACGGTCGGAACGGCCATCGTAGAATAAACTGCAGCAATAAATGGATCGAATGAGTGGGAGGAAAGGCCTTCTCTCTTCTATGAACGTCGAACGAAAGACGAATTTCCGTTTGAAATACCGGGGAGCACGCAATCCAACCACCGTTCTTCTTCCTCCTCTCCAACAATTAACAAATTTATTTAAATTAACGAGAAGAACCAGAACTCTTCACAACAACAAACGATGATGTTCCGCACGATCAGCGGCGGATTTTCATCGTGCCGAAGTCCAGACGGTCCTCGTCCGGCGTGGGCGGGCGCGCGTTCGCCGCCTCGTGCTCGCGGCGGGCGGCCCGCATTCCGTCGTAGCACTTGCGGATGTCTGATGACGGACGAATGAACGAGAGGAACAAATGAGTGGAAGAACTCGGAGATCGACTCCGGAGTCGACCGATCGGCGGCCGCCTCCTAGCCTCCAAAGAAACAGAGCGGCCATCAAGAGCCGTAGTTCTTTCAGCGGCGGGCCCGTCCAAGCGTTTTCAGTTGTTGAACGTTTCCGATTTTTTTAGTCGCCGCATCCATCCGCTCGATTCCCCTTAAAGTTCCCGACGGTGAGTGCTCGTAGGATGCCGGAGAAGTGCGCAGACGACGGCAAGCTTTCGCTGTTTCGACTTAGCGGACGGTGGGCAGAACACGAGGGGTTGTTCGTACCCGCCCGTTTCCTCTTCGATTCGGGAAGGTCGTGTTGTCGGATGAATACGGAGAGCAGCGGAGTGATCGCCGATTTCAACGGCTTTCTGCTTGTCTCCCCCGGGCTACCGACCGTTCGCCCGAAGAGCACTCGCTGCGTTCCGAATGCTCGGTCGTCGTTGAAAAGAAGGACGGAATGGAGGCTTCCGGTCCAGGTTTCTTTTTTGCCGCTTTGTTTCACACACTTCATTCAAAGCTTTCTGTCGGTTAGCGCCTCGGAAAAGCCAGAGAGAACGCGGGAACAACGGCAGCTATCCGTTTACTTCGAGGAAAAAGAGGTACGAGCGAACGTTGGTCGATTTAAAACATACCCGCGATTCACTTGCCTTCCTCGCTCTTCTTATTGGAGACTGGTGACTCATTTTGTTTGCTTTCCGCATTGATCCTTGGCATTCTGCGCAAGCTTTCCGTTTGAGGGCGCTCGATAGAGGCGAAAGGAGGAGCGGGACACGCGGCATGCTACGGTGTCTTCTTCGCAGACCTCGCAAAACCAGACCGGGATGGGATTTTCGGTCCGGACCGGACCGCTTCCACTTACGGTCCAGTCGGTCCGGTCGACCGCTGCGACCTCTGCTTCTTCGATCGTCGTCCAGATGTTCGATCCGAAGCTCTGATTTCGCCCGTTGTCGAATGGCCGTCGGTTTGTTTGAAGCGAGAAGGAGATGTTGCTTGCAGCTGTGAGTGGAAGAATGGCGATCGACGGATTGGAAGGGTATCTGTGTTGTTTTCGAGTGGGCCGTTTGAATTCAATCGGCGGCTCGTTTTATCGTTCGCCGTAAGACTGTTGTGTTTTTTAATAGAATGCACGAGGCGTGTCGGTTGCGAGCGGATAAATGGAAGTTCTATCCAATCCTCCGATCGGCCTTATTTTGTTTAACGCAAGGCGGATTCAATGGAGATATTGAGGTGTCCAAAAAGTTTCTTTCTCGATCGGCCGAACGGACGAGGGCGGTTTGGCTCCGAAATGAAACCGTCGCGCGTTCAGTTCATTTTCGAAGATGCGTTTGAACCGCGAGCAGGTACGTCTGCTGCTCCACCTCCAGTGGCTTTACGATGTTCCCTGCGTCGATGCCGCGGTCGAATTTCGAGAGCTCTACGGAACGAAGACGTCCTCACCCACCGCACGCGCTTGGTACAAAACCTTCGCGCAATTACTGGCTGAAAGGCAAAAAGTTAGAAGACATTGAAAAGGCGCGGGCCGGCGTCCAGCAATTCTTCGATTCGAAGATTGCGAAACGGCGACTTCTTCAAGCGAGGGATCAAGAAGTTGGTGGATCGCTGGGAGCAAGTCATCGCGTTCGACGGCGACTCTTGTAATTGAGTTTTGCATGAACGACGAACGTCATTTTGGACTCAAGCCGACTCCGACCGCTCGGCCCATCGAGAAAGAAACTTTTTGGACACCTCAATAAAATAAGCACAAAATAGACGGAATGGTCCAAAGCACGCCAACGAATAAACAACTCTACGGTGAATTCCGTTGTGTTGGGCGTAATCGACAGCAAACACTCCGCTCGCTGTCATTCACGTGGCGTCCGGGCGGCGTCGTTTTCTCCGCTGTCTTCCGCGTTGTTTTTGGACCGAATCAACAATGCGGGCAGCGCCAAAAGTGAGTGGATTCTCGTGGATTTCCTTTTTTTCCTTTGATTTCAGAGTCCTGATCGTCCGCGCACTCCCAGGCGGCGGTCCCGGCGGCCGCGCGACGAGGCTTCTACTCCGTTGGATTTCTCGGCGGAGTCCAGCGAGCAACTGGAGAGGGCGGCCGAGGAGGCGGAAGAAGGGCCCCCGCCGTCCAAACGCCCTCGTCGTTTGGCCACACGAACAGGTAAGTGCGGAAAGCAAACAACGAAATAATCGACTGCTGTCTTTCAGCCAACAGACAGCCTCGAATTTCCGAACATTGCGCCAAAACAGTCGCTTGCAAGCGATGCCCGCAATGTTGGATTCACCTACACGGGCGGAACCCGACCGATCATCAGAATGCCCACTTTGAAGTCGAAGATAAGCGCTTTCGGTGCGCAGTGTGCGGCATTTACGCGGAGAAATCGAGCGGCCGCAAGACTCACGAAAAAGACCAACACGGCTTTATTCGGCACGAGGCGGACGAGAAAATCAAAAGGGTAGTCCGAATTCGAAGAGTCAGTTGTTTCTTGCTTTCGTTCATTTCTTCCCCCTGCTTTCAGGCGCAACTCACCCAACTGTTCAACGTGGGCACCGCGCTGGTCGACGTCCAAAGTACCGCCAATCCTCTCCCCGCCTCGCAAGCTGATGAGTACGCCAGCAAAGACGACCTCCAAGCCATCATTCACGCGGATCCCCAGGGCGTCTACTGTCCCAATCCGAAGAAGAACGACGTCCACAAGCCCAAGCGGTGAGTCATGTTTTTTTTAGTTTTGCATGCAGCTATCTTTAGGCAAGAACTGAACGCGGAGCGGCAGCGCGACGAAGAGGTCCGTGCGGAGACGCTGGTGGAAGGCGTGAGGATGATAGAGGCGGACGAGCCACGCGCTGGCGTTTTGCCCACTCGCATCACCCACCTGGAGGAAGAGACGAGTCAAACGGTGGACCGACAAAAGAAAGGCGCCGAACTGCTCGCCTTTATCGGGATGCCGCTGCCCGCACACCTACGAGCCGACGTCCTCGAGCTGCCGCAAGCCGAACACGCCCGGCTGGGACGACACGAGAATGATTTCGACGCTGCCCTCCTCTGCCGCCACCAGAAGACGGCCGACAAGCTGAACGGCCTCCGAGAGTTGCTGGGGATCGCCCTTTCCAGCGACGAACCGGAATCGAAGCGAGCTCAACTGGAGTTGGTTCGAACGGGGCTCGCCCAACTGCCGATCGATGATTCTGCCGAAATCTTCCCGTTTCGCGCCGAAGTGGAAGCCGCAATTGGTGACACCGAGCGGGAGGAACGAGCGCGCTGCTTGGACGAGGACGTGAGATGCGCCGCCGCCCTCGAGCCGTCGGAAACGCGCGATCCACTGGCGGCGGAATGGCTGGGCGACGAAGTGGCCCATTCGGAAGTCCAACTGAAGAACTCGAGGACGATGGAGACGTACGAACTGCGCGCCGATTTGCTGCCCGTCGACGCCACCCGAATGGACGAAGAGACCGAGACGACGGCTGCCCATCGCCGAGAGCAGACCGAACTTTCTGCTCACCAAGAGACCGACGGCGCGTGCCCCCAGCGACGAAAGGATCTGGAAGACGCTCTCCCGACTGCGGACAACTGGGTAGCCGCCTTCCAACAACGCGAGAAGCCGCCAGACCTCGAGGAAGCGACCGCCGAAGTCGAGCGTGCTCGTTCGTTGTTGGCCGTCGAAATCGCGTGGTTGAAGGAGGCGCGGGTGCCCGCCGACCAACGAGAAGCCACTCTCAAGCTGCTGCAGGCAGAACATGCCCGCCTGGAACGACAAGAGCAGGACCTCACTTCCCTCCGCCCCAGCCGCCAACACAAGATGGTCGATAAACTGGAAGGTCTCCGAGATTTGCTGGAGATTGCACTTTCCAGAGACGAGCCGGAATCAAAACGAGAGCAATTGAAGTTGATTCGAGCGGGGCTCGCTCAACTGCCGATTGAAGAAGCCGATCGTCTACGCACCGAAGTGCAGGCCGCGATCGAGGACGCCGAGCGAGAGCAGCGAGCGCGCCGCCTGGACGAAGAAGTGAGCCGCGCCGCCACCCTCAAGCCGCCGGACGCGCACAATCGACTGGCGGTCGCGCGAGATCAACTCGTCCAACTGCCGCCCGCGGACGCCGCCCGCTCTTACCCCACGGCCCTCGAGCGGCTGCTGGCCTACGAGTCGGAGGAGGACGACAACTCGATGGCCAACCAAACGGCGCCCGCCCGCGTCACCTGCCGCCGAGCGTCTGACGCAAAGGCGGTCACGACGACGGTGGCGGCGGATGAGAGGACCGCCCCATGCCGCTCTTCGCTTCCCGCTCTCATAACTACGCGCACGCCGAAAGGCCGGCAGACGTCGGTGAACTCTTCCGAAGTGCCCGAAGCGGACGAATCGATCGAGCCTGTTGGCGAAGCGCCGCCAAAGCCAAAGAAGAAGAAATGGGGGAAGAAGGAGAAGGAAGACCTTCAGGCAAGTGTTATTCATGCTTTTAACGAGGCCTGATCACTTCTTTTTGCAGACCGCCTTCGATCTTTACTGTCCGCTCGAAGACTCCGACTGGCGGGACCTGATCGCTTGTCTGCCGCTGGACTGGACAGTGGAGGAGGTGAAGGCGCAGGCGGCCGTCATGAAACTCCAACCGAAACGTCCGGCGACACAAAAGAAGGCCGCTCAGTCAACGCAGCTGGTGGACCGTTTCAAAAAGATCATGGCCGACGGTAAACTTCCCGCCAAGGGCACCATTCGGCGGGAGCAGCTGGAGGACGCGATGGCCGAGTTGCTCGTGCAAGTGGATAGAAATGAAGACGCGGACGACCCTTGCAGCGAAATGGAGGACCGGGTGAGCGGAACCTAACGGAAAGGGATGAATTCTCGATTGCAGTACTTGAAGGAGGCGATTCGGGCTCACGCCCTGGACAAAAGCCTGCGCGTCCTGCCCAGCCCGCGGAACTTCACGCCTTCCAAGCGAACGTTCTTCCCAAAGATTGTGAGCGCGTGCCGCCGCTCTTCCTCGCCGGAGGACTTTGACGACGTCGGCGACGATTTTTCGATGCCCGACCGGTGAGTCCTTCAACCACTCGTCTATCCATTTGATTTTTATGTTGGTTTGTACAGGTCGAAGATGGTGCGTTACCGTCAGCAACACCGCGCGCAGCAGTTCAATCGCCGTTATGGCGGCAACCAGCGGGCGTACGACCCCGAGCGGGAGGTTTTCGACTACGACGAAGAGGAGCAGGAAGCGAGCAGCTGTTTGTTTCTGCTGTTAGTTTCCTACGTATTGTTCGTTGCTTTCAGCCGATCGGATCGACGAGGACGACACGGCGAACGACTCGCTCGAGGAGCGCTTTCTGACGCCCCGCCTCAACAGTCGGCTGCCGCTTCCGCCGCCGCGCCCCACACCCATGGACGCAGATGCGGATGCGACGCTCGATCGCCAGATGATCGACGCAATGTTCGATTGAGAGAACACACTCGTTTGCCGTTGCTTCCAAACGAGATTCCCTTTCGCCGTATTGCGTTGTTGTAAAGTCGCGCTTATTCGTTTCGTCATTGCCTTCAACCGTATGTCCAATTGCAACTCCTTAATAATGCCGTGAGTAAAACGGTTGCGAACATAAAGGTGTTATGGGAATTGGTTGACAAAAGGATGAATCGATTTTTTACGATTGGCTGCGAGGCTCGGTGGTCTGCTCATTGGGCTGCTTGTACCGCGGCGACTGGGCTGCGGTTGTCGATCGATTGGAATGGTCAGTCGGACCTTTCGCTCCCACCGCCTTCTTTCCACTAAACTCGAGACACAAGGCCTGCTCAACGGCAATTGTAGAGCGAGTGTCCGCCGTCTTTTTTGCTCGTTCCTTTCAGAAGGTGGCGGGGTTGACGCCCAATTGTGTGTCCCCGACGGCTTGCTTCTTGGCATTGCATGCGAAGAAAAGACTCACTGCTGTACGTGTGCAGTCGCACGGCGAGTGAGCCGCCGTCTCGTGCCCACTACTCCCGCCTGCAGACGGGCGGCAGACGATCGATCTGGAGTCGGGAAGGGCGTGTATTGCGTGGTCGAAAGGCTCATTCTCGCCTCTTATTGCCAGCAGGGCGGCTTCTTCATGGGCAGGCGGGTGAGGGGATGAACGAAAGCTTCAAATGACGGCCTCCTGCCAGACGAACCGCTTCTTCTTTTTCGCTGGCTTTTTGCAGCTGTTACTCAATCAATGACGCCGCCGAACAAACAAGCTGAAAGAAGCTCGAGTTAGCCAAAGGTCAACATTCGGAGGTCTACGACTTTGATCGCAATTATCGACCGGAAATCATGGTGTCCACCGCATCTGTTGTCCACCAATCATCAAGCCAGGATTCAAAGAAGTGTACCAAGGCGAATTCAAATTACTCCATTCTTGCGAAGAACGCCTTTTAATGCTTCAAAGAAAGTAGCTCGCTTAAAAGCAACCTTTATGTTCAAGAGAAAGTCGAAAGAAAGGGGGAAACGAATTGTATATCGCAAACGGAATAAAAGTGTGCTTCGAACGCACACTCGCTTTGGTTCGATTGAAGGCGATAGAAACAACGATGAAGATTCAATTCCTGGCGATGACGACGTGGCGCTGGCTGTCGTTGTCCACCGTGGAAACGTCCAGATCGTGCGGCTGAAATCGAGGCAAATAAACGAGTTGAATCGATGAAAATCGTCTAGGAACTCACCGCCCACTCGCCGCGCGTTTCGGCCTCCGCCTGTTGGGCTTGGGTTCTCGGGCAGTCGAGTGACTGCTGGACTTGGCCGCTCGCGTCCACCACCTGCGTGCCGGACGGGACCATCGTTGCAAACTCGGAGTACGTGTAGATGCGGGGCCGAGAGTCCGTGGCACGCGACCTGAAAAAACCCGAAGATCATAAATAATCCAGAAAAAAAGAAACGGACGTGGGAGAGAGGTGCGGCGAGAGTCTCGGGAATCCGGCGTCCATGCGTGCGTCTCGCGGTCCCATCGGCATCCCGTTGGTCAGCATGCGACCAATTGCCTCGTTGCTCAAACTCACTCCCGCTGAGGTATCCGGACGGGACAGCAGCCGGCCCAGCACCGAGTTGGCGATTAACGGGCCTGCCACGTAGCTGTTGTTATAGGTGCCCAGACGGGCCATCCGCGGCTGCTCGTTACCTAGCGGGACCATGCCACAGCGAGCCGGTTCGGAGCCACAAACGGTAGATTTTTCTTCTACAAAGAAAGGCGGCAATCAACGAGTGACGGGTTAAAAGGCCACTCCCCGATGTGACGACCCAATCCTCCAAGTATGGGAAACGGCTCGCCATTATCGCCCAAGAACGACGAGCTCACGCTCAACGAGGCGACGTTCGACGACGCGTAGTGGTGATCGTGCTGAAAGAGTCACGGAAGTAAGCAGAAACGAGCGTAAAGTACTAATCTCGGCAGCACTCGCCGGCTCGTGGGCCGCCATCTCCGTCGGCTGCTTGTTGGGGTCCAGGTTGATGGTCAAAATCTACACCGGATGTTTTTTTCGACGGCCGCCGGCGGTTCTTAGATACTCGCTGCGGTCCTCGCCGCTGCAAGCAGAAGGGCGAACTACCGAAATTGGCGGAAAGTCAAAAATCACGCCCCAAAAATTGAAGCAGAAGAATGAAATTTTCCCTTGCGAATGTTTACCAAAAATTCGGAACAAAACGCGCTCATTCAAATGAAGCACATGTCGGTAACGAGCGAAATTTTATGAATTCAAACGAATTCATTCAACGGATACACTAAATCTTCCGCAAACAAACGCCCTTGACGCGCGCCGCGACGCACCACCGCAAAAGAGCGCGGTGCCCCGACTCATAGGCGGTGGCGCAAGCGTTGCCGCGTGTTGTCGGTGCGGGACCTCGGTGCCCTTTCAGCGTCTATTTCGGGCGGCCGGCCGGCATGTTGTGTTCTTTTCAAAGAAGCATTTGCTTGTTCGCACGCGTCCGCATCCGTCAGTGGCGGCAGCGGCGAGTCCTCCGCTCTGCTCCTTTGCCGCCACTGCTTGCTGGTCCATATTCGGCCGACGAGCAACCGTCTTTTCCGTTGTGCATTCGCGATTTCAAAGGCGGATTCCTACTGAGTGTGGTCAATTTTAGTCCGCTCGCTTTCTTCTGCGGATCTCCGTCTGCTCAATCTTATCCACTCTCCACTGCCAGCGATGCCGGACCTCCGACTGCGCATCAAACTCGTGACCTTCACCCTTAGTTCCGCCCGCTTTAATTTTTCGTTTTGCAGCTGAAGACAACGTTGGAGTACATCCTCTTCGAGTCGGAGGTAAGCGACAACAACGCGGTCATCCACGAGGCGGCGATCCATAGCGCGTATGAGGTGGTGCGCCACGAGTCGCTTGCAGTTCGCTTTTCCCTCCTCCTCTCTGCAATATATTGTTTAGGACGAGCTGCGGAACATCAACAAGACGCTCGCGGAGTTTATCAAAGAGCAATTCCCGGAGCGGTTCCAGCATGTCAACGACCCTTTGGCGCCTTGCTTTCTGAGCACGGCGACCATTCGCGATTCGTCGATCTCTTCGCGAGCGACCAGCTTTTTCGAGCAGGCGCTCCAATCCTTGTCAAGTGAGTGAACTTTCTCTTTATTTGGTTTTCAGCGAAGCGTTTAGATGCGATGGTTGCTTGCTCGATAGCCACTTCACAGCCAACCGACGAGCAGCCGCCACCGAACTACGGGATCGAGGGACCTCAGTCTTACCGCACTCCCTCGCATACATCCCTGCCGCCGCCCCTCTTGCAGAAGAGGGCGGTAAGTGGACGAGATCAAATAGATTGAGAGGACTGTTCGTTCGTTTAGGCCTTCGCCGACTCGGCGATCACCGACCCGGTGCAGAATTTGATTTCTGGCAATTCTCGCGGCAAATCGCCAGCCGAACAATCGACCGCTCGGTTCGGCCGTGCCGAACGGCACGAAGCGGCTGCCGCGCTCTACCCGGTCTTTCAACCGACGCCGCCCAACGATCACAAAGTGAGTGAACAAAGGAGATATTTGAGCATTTTTTGATTTCGGTACAACAGCAACAACGCGGCAGGCTCGCGGCGGAAACAAGTACACTCGAACTCGCGCGGCTTTGTGGAGCAGAAGGTTAACGACTGGTTGCAGTTGGAACCGACCGCCGCCCAACAACCGATCCGCTCGCAAGCGGATGACATGGCCGAGTTGTTCGACGGAATGCCCATCCGTTCGAGCAGCGGCATCTCGGATGACGCGGCCGGCAACCGACTGCTGCAGGCCACGCCTTCCAACGAAGAGAACATCCGCGGAGCGCTGATCTCCTTTGGGACGCCCACGCCGAACGTCTCTTCCGCGCGCCTCATCCACGCGCCAGTCGCCGGCCCGTTTTATGCAGACGCCGCAAGACGGCGTGAGTCGTCCGCAGGCTCGGCGGCCGGACAGCGTAGTCGTGCCGCCGCCCGATTTGTCGGCGTTAGATCGGAGTGCAAGCATCGCATTGTCCGTCAACTCGAACACGCCGCGCGCTGGAGTTGCCCAGGAGCCGCGCGCGTTTTGCAGTCGTCCGCGCGACCAGTGGCCGACGATCTCGACGGCTATCGCTACGCCGCCGCCGCGGCACACCCCGCAGGCCCAACGGCCGGCTTCGCAGAAGCAAGGGGTGCCGAGCGTGAGTTCAGGCTTTCCATTCAACGTGTTTCAATCGGCTTCTTTAGGGCAGCCGCGGCCATCGCCAACGAGAGGCGCTCATCGTCAACACGCAGGTCGCTTTCGTCCAATCGGTGAGGAGGAACAACGGAAAGAGGACGCTCGTCGTTTTGTTCGTTTAGAGACGCCCGGAAAAGCTGTTTTATATCGTCTTTCGGGACTCGATCACGAACAGCTCGGAGGTGAACGAATACCGTGAGACCTATTTGCGGGATATCCGGTGAGTAATTTTTTTTGCTTTTCGCCCATTTCTTCACGCACCGTTTAGTCGTACACACACCGAATTGTACGCGGAGATGCCCGACGTGCTGAAGCAGTTCGAGAACGCGGAAAACGGCGAGTTCCTCGCGCCGATGATCGAGGTCCTCCAGCAGCTGGACAATATGTACCCAAACGGCATGATTCAGCAGGAATTCCTAAAGATGAACCGAGTGAGCCCTTCGGTCGTTCGTGTCATTCTTTTTGTCGACTTGCAGCTGCTGCAGCAAAAGGGTCGCTTGCCGTTTGTGGGCGCCCGCCAAAGCATCATGTCACTGATGGAGTGTTTGGAGACGAAACTGATCTTCCGCCAGGGCGAGCGCTACCTCGTCCACCCGTACATTGCGGCCGTCCAACTGTGGCGCATCCCGCCCGGCTTGACGTCGAACATGCTGCGCATGCTGCTGAACGAGAAGTCGCTCCTTGTGCAGGACATCTCGCGGCACAATGGCCTTCTGCTCGACTTGTTTGGCCGGACGATCGTCGTGCAGGACCACGAGGTCGTGCGCCAAGCAAACTGCTGGCCCACGCTTTTCTTCATTCGCGCCGAGGCCAGCGAGCAGAAGTCCATGAGCACGGCGACCATCAGCGTCCACAGTGACATCCCCAAATGGAAGCTGTTGCTGGACTCGCCCATCCTGTGAGTTCAGCGATCCTTCCATCTTACACTCCTTCCTGTTTAGGACGGCCATTCCTATGAATTGCGATTGCGAGGAATGCACGCACGACATTCCGCCTTGCTTTGTTCCCGAGTCGAACTGAAGAGAGACTTGAAGTGTCCCACGTCGTTCATCCGAATTGTCCTTTCTGTTTAATGACGATCTTAACGTCCGTCGCCCACTTGTGTTTTCCGTCATGCCATTTAATCTTTCGCTTTGACATCCCAGCACTCAATCGGATTTTGGTCCTTCAGTGTTCTCGACCACGTGTTCCATCAAAATTATGAACGAAATCTGATTGTACTGTTCGCAGTAAACTTTGTTGTTTCCTGGGGGCTATCATTTGCATGTGCGGCCGAACAAAGGGGCGGGCCGCAAGTTAAACAGCCAATCATGGGCGACTTTGAATACTGGGAAGATCGGGGGCGACATTCCGCTTCAAGTCGGGAATCTTCGCGGAGTGCGACCTTCGATTCACCGAAGAAGCACGTTCTTCCTTCTTTTTTTATTTTTTCTCGTTCAGAGTTCGAGTGAAGCTGACGGAATGCGGACGGCAATGGCGATCGCAGGACTCCTTGCGGGCTCCTCGTTTCAGTTGATAGTGGCGTTGTGCGCAAAAGAGTTAAAAGTATGCCCTCTCCATTCTTCCGCCGAGTTTGCAGAAGAAAGCTATTGCGGCAACGCCCAAAATGGCGCCCATCTCCGCAGGCGTCGCCGGCCGGGCGACTACAGAGAGGCCTTTGCTTTGCTCATGAATCCGGCCCACAAACGTAGTTCTAGATGAGGTGCAATGTGCTGTGAGCACTTGAGACTGGTGAAGTCAACGACCTTCTTGCTTCAATTTCAGTCTTCCACAACAAAACTTCCGCTACGGCGATTCCAAAAGACAAGAACACCGCCAAATCGAAGAGGAAGGGGAAATGAGCGTTGTATCATTACTCCTCCATCTCTTACGTATTGCACAACGAAGCGAAGAATGCTGACTTTTGCTAGATTGAATTGCACAAACAAGCCGGCAGCGGGCGTCGTTTGGCAGCCGGGTGGTCACTCAATTGCGGATTTTTCAGTTCCCATGGAAGCTTTTGAAATTTTAAAAGGCGTTGTCCGTAAGAATGAAGAAACTTCGCCCCGCGTTGGTACAGCTTTTTTGGACCCTCTCGTTTTTTGTTCTGTTTATGTTCTCCCAAGCCTGACTTAAAGATTGATGTATAATTCATGCGGTGAAAACGCCGATTTCCGGTCGAAAACCGCGCCCAAAGTGGTCGACCTCGAGATTTTGGCCCTTTGCGGTCTCGAGCTTCCAGCTCGGTTGTTCGGTGGACTCATAGACCAAATTATACCTGCAAAGAATTGCCTGAAAACAGGCTTTCCAACAAGCTATTGCACAAATCAATATGTTGACAAAGAAGGAAGCTGCGACTAAAAACGTCCAAAAGTCACCATCTGGAAAACAGCCGTTTTGACGTTCAAAGCTCGTTTTCTCGAAATAATTACCTTGTGTAGAAAAAGTTACGCCTTGCACGTTGGAGTGTAGACCTTTGCGCTTCTAATGAACATTAAATAAAAGTGAGATCTGCGAGGAGTCTGGAGAAAAGTGCGTCTAAACATTGGGAGCGAAAATGACCAAACTTGAAAATACGCCCATTCGAATTTGCTTTTTTGTGGACTTGGTGTAAACAATGGCTCGTCGTGTTCCGTGTTTGGTAGGCTACACACATCGTAAATTGTAGTTCTCCAATGGTCACTATTCCGCTGCCACATCATAAAAAGACTTCGAATCGAGCTGAAATTTGACGTCGAAGTTCCACCGAGGACCCGCCCTTAGAGGTCTTGGTTTTGCGTTTTTTCTTATCGTCTGGTCCACTCAATCAACTTGTGTTCAGACCGCATAAGCGCACAACCTACTTTAGCAGAGATGTTGATGGTAAAAAAATGATCCTTTTGGAGCACACGGGGGTACTCATGGATTTCGATCAAAAAGTCAAAGTAGTTGTTTTTGCGCTCGTTAGAAAGACACAAGTACATGGAGACGTTTGACGTGCACTTTGCGCCGCCAAAGTCTCAACAAGCCGAGGTATGACGAAAAATGTCGACCGATTTCGACCAAAATCGACAGCGTCATAAAAACCTTCAAAGTGAAGAAGTGTTGAAACTTTGCAGACCTCTTGTCAACCTTACTAGAACATCAACATGAAAATTTGAAACCAAAAAGTTAAATCCAGCGTGAATTAGAAAAGACTTTCGGTTTTGGTCGATTTTTGCCGTCAATGTTTAGACGCGTGTTTCTCCCGGCTCCTCGCGGATATCCCTTTTGTTTTACGTTCATTGGAAGCGCAAAGGTTTGTAGTATATCGTGCAATGCGTAACTTTTTCTACACAAGGTAATTATTTCGAGAAAACGAGCTCTGAACGTCAAAAACAGCTCTTTCGCAAACCACCAATCTTGCACCTTTTTGGTGGCGGCTTTGTTTGTTGTTCACGGGTTCGTACGTGCAATACCTTGTTGGAAAGCTTGTTTAAAGGCGGTTTGTTTCATGTGCAATTCGATTCACTGCGTCGCAGAACAACCGAACCCGAGCCCCGAACACATGACACGAGGAAATTTGGAGGTCGACCACTTTGGCCGCAGTTTTCGACCGGAAATTGGGGGTTTTACCGCATGAATTATACGTCAATCTTTAAGTCAGACTTGGGAGAACATAATCAGAGCAAAAAACGAGAAGGTCCAAAAAAGCTGTACCACGGACTTCTTCAGTCTTACAAAAAGTGCCTTTTAAGCAGCCGCTTTCAGTCGCAACAAACGAATAGCAGCCGCTCTTTCATGAGCCCTCGTTCATTTTTTCGAGCAACCGATGACCTCTTTGTCGTTTGGCCATTATTTACGAGACACGACTTTATTCCTACAAACAGAAACATTTCAACGGTCGTCTTCTCGGATCTCCTGCTGCACGAGCAATGGAGCTGCCGCAGTAAGCGACTTGCACTCCTTGCTTCAGTCCAGAAGAGCGAATCCCTCTTCACCTTTGCGACGACCGCCTTCTGAATGCTCCTTTTAGACTCTTGACATCGGACGACGGCCGCGGCTTTGAGTTTCGCAGTGTTCAGTCGGCAAACGACCTGAACTGAAGAATGGCGACACGGAAATAACGCGAACTAACCGCAACACGTCTTCGCCAGGTCGATCTATTCCAAAACCGCGCCTAGCTTCCGCTCTTTTCCGTTTTACGTGTGCGAGAAGAAGGCCTCTAACTAACGGATGACATCTTCTGTTCCTTTCTTCTTTTAAACAATGAATAATCAAAGAAGAACCACACCACTCGTTTTTAACGAACGTTTAGCTGCTTGGGGGCCTCGGAGAGAATCGTAAGAACGAATGTTTTCGAGCTCCTCAAATCCGCTCGTTTCTCGGCGACGTCCAGATGGCGGATGGTCAGCACATGAGCGAAGCCGGTGATCGAGAAGGCAACAAAGCGGCCATTCGTTTCTTCGTGTAACAAAAGCACGTGTGCTTTACCAGCGACCGCTCCTTTGGCTTGTTTTCCAGCTCGTGCTGCAGCAGCAGAAACCGCAGCTCGATTTCTTAGAAAGTCCGTTAGCCAAAAACCCACGCGTTTACGGTCTTCGGCGCATAAGCAAAGAAGCAGGCAATCGCCTCCGAGCAGCTGATCTCCCTGCCTGCCGCCGCGAGAACGACCACCTAAGCGTCAAGCTGTCGCAGTCGGCTGTCAAGTTTCCGAACGCAGGCAAAGCGAAGAGCAGCTGCAAGGTGACCAGCTAGGTTCGACATCCGACTGCAATCCAGCCAGGAGCGGTAGTCGCAGTGGGTTTTCAGAAATTCTGAACCCTGTTATTGGGAGCGGGCGCGTCGCCCTTTGGGTTTCTAGAACGAGGCGAAGAGTAAACCGAGGAGTTTATTGCGGGGAAGACGATTAAACGAGAACAATACAACCTGATCCAAATCCTATCCAATCCAATCCTGTCCGATTCCCGTCCGAGGGCGAGGGGGCGACCCGGAACGCGACCGCACGCCATCCGGCGCCCGTGGAAAAACTGCTCATTTCACCGCTCGACGCGCTCCCGTGCAAAAAACGAAAATGAGCGGCGGCGGAGGGTGTGGTCAAGTCGTCTCCTGGCCGAAAAGCTCGGCCTTTCGGACCGCGCAGCGGCCTGGGAACACGTCGGCGTGCGTTGCTACCGGTCGCAATCGAAAGCGCGAAGTCAATTCTACCAGACGGCTTGCGGACGACATCCAAATCGGCGGTTTTGCCCGCTTTCTCGCGCCCCCAAAGTCCGAAGGTCGGAATTTTTGCGTCGGTTTGGATCACGGTTCGACCTGCTGCTCAGGCACGAATAAGTTGTTTGATGAAAAACAACCAGGTTTTGTTGCCCACTATCTGCTCTATCGTTTGAGCCTAAATTTGAACAAATACAACACTCCCTGGCGGACTTGAAGCCTTTCAAAGGATGCTTTTTTGCTCTTTTCTGGGCTTCTGCTCTTGCTGCACGACTGCTAGTTGGTTGTTCGAGAAGAAACTACCAGGCTTTGTGCGCCGTACTTCCGTCTTTATTTTAGGGCAGAAATCACTTGATTTCGTTGAGATCTGACGGACTTGAAGCAGTTTGAAGTCGACAATACTCACCATCTTTGAAAGCCGCATTTTTGCGTTATTTCGCGTCGATTTGCGGGAAATGCCACAGTTTTCTGATGAAGTCGACTACGGAGAATCTGAATCTGTCGTCGGTTTTTCAAAAAGAATCAATGGGGTCGCGCGAAATATGACGCGTCGACCCTCTCCTGCGGCGACGAAATGCCACAACGCTCAAGCACGCTCATTCTCGTTCTTGTCGCAAATCCGCCGAGCGGTGAAATGGGCGGTTTCCGGATGGCGTGCGACCGAGCGTCCGGGTTTGCGGCGAGGCGAAATGGGAGAGCGGGACCCGACCGCTCTCCGATGCGGGCGAAAGACGAGACTGACGGGCGGGCAGCGGGGCGGAAGAAGTGGGCGAGCGGGCGAGTTCGTGGCGGGACCGCTTACATGTTGGCAACCGTCTTTCCTGTTTTTTAATCGGTTTCCTTCCGTTTTACATATTTTCTTAATAGCAGACGCTTTCAATTAACACTTGCGTTCGGCTTGAATTGGTTGATGCATTGCAAAGCAGAACTCAAATAGGTAGGTGAGAAGTGGTCGGGCATGCGATGCGTCAGACGATAACTTGAGTTCGTGGCAACTGGCGGCCGAGACCAAGCACTTCCATTCTTGTTCTGTGCCTGTTACTGCATTGCCCTTTGCGAACTGCTCATTTCCTGTCTGCACGATGGCGCATTCTCGGTCTCGGCCGTGCATTCTGGGTGCACATTTGGTTAAATCTCGGTCCCACATTTTTGCCGCCTGCATCACTCCCCGGGCAGTCCGCCCGCTTGCTGTTGCCCACTCCTCTGTCTAGTTGGAGGGCAGTTCGACCCGTTTTTCTTACGCTCAGCCGCTCGCTCACAGAAGCGGTCGAGGTTGTAAAGCGCCCGACTGATCGCGTGCCCGATCTTCCTCACGGCAGCAGAGGCCGTCGAGCTCGCTAAGATGTTAGCAACTAAACGATTTATCGCTTCGTATCACACAGCGGCGCGCAAATTACAAATGAAAAGACGCCATGCGATCGATGACTGAAGCCTCACTCAAAACGACGGGGAATCGGCTTCATGTTCGGGTAGATCGCGGGAAAGAGCTTTCGGCCCCACCCACTGCTCATGACCGCGTGGAACTCCTCCTTGTCCACGGCGTCGAGATTGTGCTTTCGGAGGGCGTCTATCGCAATACGGATGAGCGAGTCGGGCGTCCTGGAATGCAAATGAATAATGGGAAGAAAAAAGAGTTCTCACTTGAACAACACGCGGTAGATTTTTGTGCTCCCATGCTCGCAGTTGTGCATTGGAATCAACACGCCCTCGTCTTCGCCGGTTTCCGCGTTTGTGATCGACAACACCTGCATGCAGTTTTCCACAGCAATCGGTAGCCGCTTCCACTCGCCCTGTTCCATATTGCAAGAGAAAACGAAGTTCCGACGGGCGTTCTCCTCGTCTCCGAAGACGCCGCAATACGCGCGGTTTCGCGACCAAACTATCGGGTAGGCAAGTAACTAAAAGCGAGAATGGACGCCAGATTCATTCAACAAAACTCACTCCTTGACGTTGGTGGTGAGCTTGGAAGTGCTCCACGTTCGCTTCTCGATGTCGAACACCCGCAGCGTGGGCAGGTCATGTTCCGAGAGTCCGTAGAGCAACCGCCCGTCTTTGCTCAGTTGATGGTGGGTGGTGAACCGGTCTTGCGTTCCTTGTTGCTCGTACACTTCTGAACGCTCTTTGTCGATGTCCACGCGGACGAATCGGAGGTTTGAGGTCCTGCCGCATTACAGCACCGCCTGCTTGAACTCCACGTTCGCCCTTTTGATGTCCGTGATTACGTAGTCGAAGGCAGCAAACCACGAGTCGTTTTGTGGCATCAGTTCAATCCGTTCGAAAGTCCCGTCTTCGACGCACAAACGAAACAGCAGCAGGGATCCGCCGCGTTGTAAGGCAATGATCGTGGTTGCTTTGACGACCACAAAGTCGCAGATCTTTGTATCGAAGGAGATTGTTGCCGTGAAAACGCTGAAAAATCACGTGATTAATCCAGAAGTTTGCAGCGAATGTACATCTGCGTGTTGCGGACAAGATCGACGACGCAAACTCGCGGATTCTCGTCGAAAATCACGTAGGCGTATCGTCCGTCAGGCGAATAGCGCACAGAGTTGCTGCCCTAAAAGTGGGTAGTAAACAAAATGACGAAATTAAGGAAGCTCACCGTCAAGCAGAACTGGTTGTTGTTGAATCCGCCCGCTCCGCCCCTTTCTCTTCGTCCTGCTTCTCTCTGCACGACGCGTCAGTCGGGCGGCGACCGGAGACGAGCGTGTGTTTCCATCGTTCCGCTTTGTTGTTGGAATTAGTTTTGGGCCAATAAAGGAGGAATCTCGAGTCAGGTCAGCATTCGTGATGAGTGCGGAAGGCACCAAATTAACTCTTTTTTGCTCATGAGTTCAGCTTCGTGCTTACTTTTGAGTTTGGGCCTTCGTTGCGGCTTCGGCGAGCTCAATGGCCGTCGCTTGTTGGCCATCACACAACGTCGCCAAAGCGCCGGCGGGCCAAGCGGAAGAGGCGGCAGGCGGCCGAAATTCTCGCGCCAATTGACGAACAGACAGCCGGGAAGACCGCCCAACTGCACGCTCTTTTCACCCCTCACCACGAAGTCGAGCGGCGCGTCACCGAAGTCGCGCGAATCGAGCGGCGAATTCAACGGCGCTTCGAGGGCCTTGCTGAAGGACGACCTTCTTTCACTCGCCCTTGATTCCCCCACTTTCTTCGGTGTGTATACGAGTTCTCTCGTTCTGTGCAATAAACCGATGCCCACTTGAAGAAAGCTCCAAAAACACGAGGAACGCCGCTGGTGTCGGGCTGGACGGAAAATGGAAAAAGACCGACAAGTTCCGAAAGCAAAAACGTGGTAACCGGGCTTCGAATTGCCGAAAGGTAGAAACCGAAGCCGGCCGTACGTTTTTACTCGTTTTTCTTTAGCTTTCTTCCGCCCATCCACGCGCCGACTCCAACGAGCGGAATGCCCGAAGCGGGAGCGCACCTCAAAGAACGTAGAGATCGGCTTCTGTTGCTCCCGCCGCGATTGTCTGCAGTGGCGGGCGCCACGCGGACGGCGCATCCATTTGAGCGCCCGCCGATCGTCAGCCGTCTGTCAATCGGATTTCAGATTTGTTTTTGCTCGAACCTCAACGATGGCCCGCAAGCGTCGTCCCGCGAACCCGTCGACGGCCGTCGCCCGCGTGACCCACAAGGAGCCGATTGCCAAGCAGACGCCGTACCGCCGCTCGCAGCGTCTCGTGGAACAACGGGACACCGGCCAAATTGTGGCCCTGATCCAGCGCTCCGTGCAACCCAAAGCCCCAACGGCCAAGGCGGCACCTCATCCGCGAGCGAAGCCGAAGCAACCCGTCTTCCAAGTGCCGCAGCAGTTGATCCCGGACCTCCGGACGACCGCCGGTCGATGGGAATTCAATCTCGCCCAGATTGAACAGCGCTACTGCAAGAAGGCCACCGGCCTCGTTTTTGACTTGCAGAAAGACACGGTTAGAGTTTCTTTTCTTTCTCTTTTGATTTGATTTCTTCGCCCGCTTGCAGTTGGAATTTGACGAAGATCTCTGCACCATGGACAACGACGCCGAGTTGATCAAGGCGGCGAAGAAGCAATTCGACCACCACACGCGGCAGGACTTCGGCAGCTGCCTGCTGTCCGCTCCCGCCGTCGACGAGCAGGAGACTGAAGAGAAGGCGCTCTCTCGTTGAGAGAAGCTGAACAAGGTTGGCATTTCATGTGTTTCCTGTTGTTTCTTATCTTGTTTCAGCTCTGCAACGTCTACTTGTCGGCGCTCGACAAGAAGCGGCAGGTGAATTCATCACATTAATCGCATTTTTATACGTTTGTTGCCCGTTAAGAACTCGGCCTTCACGCAGAACCAGGCACGCCAAGTGTCGATCCGCGGCCCCGCCCAAGCGGAGCGGAACGCGCCGCTCTTCCCGGGCACCTTCGCCGATCCCGTGATGGGGATGTTCGCGCAGAACGACGCCGGTAAGTCTATCGCCTGTTGGTATTCACAACTTCTCGTCCGTCTTCAGGCTCTGTGGCCGCTTCCGGCGTGATTCCCGAGCCTCCGGTCGTCCCGCTGGTGCGCGAGTACAAGCTGAACCGCGAGTTCAACACCACGTGGCCGGTTGGTTTCTCTTTGACAGCCACTTGCTCATCCGTTCCTTCAGATCTACGAGAAGCCCATGACTCGCTCGCGCAGCCGCCAGATGGTCGTTGAGTCGAACTACGCCAAGCAGCAGTCGCTCTTCTCCGGCGAGGGCGATTGGGTCGACCGTTGGGTTGACGAGGCCGCCCTCAACACGAGCATCGGAGCTTTCGAGACGCACAACCTTGAGTGAACAGTCGATGTCTTCCTTCCTATTTACTGTTTTCGTTTATGCCCCTAATCCCCACTACTCACTCTGAATACGGGCAATCTTCCACTCGATTATTCTCGTCTATTCTGTTGTCTGTCTTTTATATGATGTGGCCATAAATAAGACTCTTGCTGTTTTCAGTCGCAAAAACACCAGAATGATGAGAAGTGATTTTTTGGACCACGTGCTCTGCAGAATACGACCGCTAGTCTTTCCTTCCAGCGTCCTCATTACATAAGCCATGAGGGATAGCTCTGTACTCTATAACTCGCCTGTTCTTTCACAAATCCTTCGCTTTTTCGAGCAAACGAAAAATCAAAAAGAACATTCGCTCATTTGCGGTCGGAACGGCAGTCGAGGGCCAATTTCGCGGAGGATTTTCGTTTAGCCGGTTGAAATGCTGCCCGCATATCCGTCGGAGTTCTCATCGACGCGAAGAGCGCTCGTTTGTTGTTCAAATGCATCAAATGCTAGACTGCTTGATTTGGTGTCATTCCTTGCATTCCCCTCCAGCCCGCCCTAAATGGAGTAACTTCCACACGTTCAAATATGTGTTGCGACTTCAAAACCTTTATGCTGATGGAAAGTGGCAAAGCAACCCGTGAAGTGAAAGTGTCAGACTGTGGACCAACGGTTGGCGTGTTTAATCTTCCGGAAACTTACTCGCTGAGAAGGCGCACACGCACTGGCACAAATAACGTGGCTTTGTGTTTGTCCGTCACAAACCCCCTCCTCAATTCTGAGAGCTGTCGGGAACGCGACGCGACACAATTGGACAAGAGATCATTTGACTCCAGCGACCCAGCGACACTCCGGCACAAAGCCCATTTCTATTCCGCCCGCTTCTTCCGTTTCGCGAGAATAAATCTGCGGGGGAAGGAAGAAGAAAGGATCGGACCGTAAGGGCCGTCCTCTTGCCGGCCGTTGCTTCAACACACGAGGGGTGCTCCCACAAGGGCGCGTGCACGTGATTGACGATTGCTGATTTATTGGAGGCAACACAACAACAGAGGGGATCAAAAGGAATTTCGATTCGACGTCCTGCCGCTCGTTCCGGCCCGTGGACTCCTGGTGCCGTCCGATTCTGTCGTTGTGGACAGCCGGGGGCGAACGACGGCCGTGATCCTCCTTTGTTTCGATTGCTGACTGCCCGTGTGTTGGGGCTCTCGGGCAATTCATTCCGTTTGTGGTGCTTTCTGACGGTTCTCTGCTCGTTTTCCGCCGTCCTCGGTCTTGATTCTCGACGCGAATCACCGGACAGACAGCGAAACGAGCAGCCAAACACACGAATGGGATCTAAAGCAAGCGAACACACAAATGCAACGGTAATCGAAAACATCCGCTCACCGTCTCTTCGACCCAACCGCTGGCTTCCGTTACTGCTGCCGACGGACCATCCGGCCGTCTCTTCACATTAACAGACGAATTGGAACAAACGCGTTCAATTTGATGCGTTTCAGTGAGCGGGATCTTGCCGTGATTGGCTGCTTCTGCTCGTGGAGAACGCTTTAAGAGCACCGACTGTTGAGCACGAACGAAAACGACCACCACAAACAGAATCGCCGCAAAAGCGCGTTGTTGGTGGTCGAAAGCCCACTAACAGATCGCGGGCAAGGGGAATGATCGATGAGAATTCAAATCAGCCGTCCGCACGGAAAAAACGAATAAGCTTCTTCACACGAGACACGCAGTGGAAGAGTGTCCGACGACCGGCCGGACGAGCGAGAGGACGGCGAAAGCAGAAAGAAACCAACGACCTTTGCGCGGCCGCTCATCGCAATCCACCGACCAACCGCAACGGCAGGCGGCGATCGGCCCACCCGCAGAATGACACCCCGATCACGTAGACGACGGGCGGTGCTCATAACTGCTTGCCTTCGGCGGGTTCGAGTTTCGTCCATCCACTTTCTACTTCCGCTAACGGTTGTGAGGGCGAGGCGGATGCCAGAAAGAAGAAACCTTCCTTTCTTCGATCAGTTCGGTGAAGCCGCCGGATTAACTCTTCTTGCTCGCCGCATCCATCCCCTCAATTCGATTCAAGCTTGTCGACAATAAATGCTCGTGTGATCCCGAACAAACAACCGAAAGCTTCCGGTGGATAGCGAGGCGGAAGAAGAAGCGAGTGTGTTCATTCGTGTCCTTGTCGGGCGTCTTGCCCAGCTGCATTGTCCCGAGTCGTTCGAGTAGTGCAACGGCGGAGAGCATTCGAGTGATTGCTTTCGTTGCTTTCGAGTTCTTCGCTCCGTTCACTGTTCATTCATTCGCCTGCTGATCGTCAGGCTTTACGTTTGGTGAGGCCCAGCCGTCGCATCCATTCACTCGTCGAAAGAACAATTACTTTCCGCCGTCAATTCGAGTGGTAATCGATTCTGATGGATCGACAATGCCCCCAAGCTTTTCAACGGATCGTTCTCACCTCCCCGTCGCTAGTTCACCGAAAACGCGATACAACACGCCGAATGTCGTTGAAGCCGGTGAGTCGTGACCGCTGGGCCGTTTGTTTGACGTGAATGGAAGGTCGATGCCTCACTACGAAGACACTACAAAACAGGATCACCCACTCGCCGCTTCTCTTTCAGACACCGGCGACAGCTTCTTCGAGACTGAAAGCTTCCATTGAATGATTTAGTGGATTTAATTAAAAGGAAACCGCTAGAATCCGTCCACCACCTTCCACTCGGTTGTGCCCCTGACATCCGCAGTTCACGGGTCTTCGGCAGATTCCATTGTTCGCGTTCTCCGATGCCCCGCCCGCCCTTCGGCACCTCCAGTTGGCCGTCGCTAAGAATGCTGGCAGGCGTAGTCAAACAAAGCGTAGTTCATTCGGCTACTCAGTTCTTGCGCGTGCAGGGGGGCGACTTTCCCGCACGTGTTCGCCCATTCGATTGCTTTCTTACACTCTGCCGTCCAATTTCCGCCAACTCCCGCCTACGATTCGAAAGCTTGGATGAACGTGAAACGGGCACTCGCCTCACCTCCTTCCTTCCTGCTGCAGGCCAATTCGCTGACGACGAAAGCTTCCTCCCACACCCATGGCCTGCACGAACGGAAAGTTTGATAAGATTTGAGTCTATCAGTGCAGCGAGCAGGAGCACTGTCAGCTGGAACGCCTCCAAACGTTTCACAATTAATCAGAACGATAGCTTTCCGTTGGCCCACGCCTTCTCTTTGGCATTCTTTTGTTCTCAGTCACAAGAATGTTTCGAGCAAATTGAACTGGTAGTCGAATTGCAGTGTCCGCGACCAAGCGGATAAAAAGCACCGTTCTTCCTGCTTGCTGACGTGCGGCCGGAACAGCGGCATGTGGCCCGCCGTTCGCCCGCCTTCTTCTCTCCGCCCGCCTATTTAAACCCCGCTTCTTCGCCTGTTTCCCCTCTTCCACTCGACCACTGCTTCTGCTTCTGCGTCCGCCGACGATATCGGCGAGACGCACGAGGCACGAGGCAGTCGTTTGGACAACCGCGATGCACACCCAATAAACCAACCCACTTTTCTACTGTGTCCGCTTTGTGCTCGGACATGCAGCTACATTGGTATTGGGGCGTCAACAATGTTCCGACGCACGAAATGACAAGAGCCTGTGGTTGGCATTCGGCGACCGAATTCGAGCGAGATCACGAATGAAAGCGCTGTGCGCGATTTTGCACGCGTTATGCCGCACAAACACGCGCAACAGCCCGAGTACGGACGCGACCGATCGGCCGAAACGCCCCATTTTAGAATTCCGTGCGTCAAAACTTAGTTGATGTCCCAATAAAAACGTCAGAAAGCTTGGAAATTTTACTCGGTTATGTCCTCAAGATTCTCAAGAACAAACGTACACAAACATTTCACTTTCTATGGCATTTTAGAGAAACAACAGCGCTATAAAACTGGTCAGTGGCCAAAGCGAGCAGAAAATCGAGAACTGTTCGGCGAATGCTTGATGAAAAAACGACCCAGTGACCTTTTTTGATAGCCAGAAATGCGTAGGATGGGGCGACAACGGAAAGTTTTTTTATTGTGCCAAACATGTGATATTTTTGGCTAAACTCTTCAAGTGAGCGCAAGTCAAACGAAATGCCAAAACGCAGGGAACCGGTCGGTTCTGCCCGACGTGCGCGAGCTACGTGGTTGCAACCGTCGCACTCTAAGATCCACTCCTTTCGTTCGTGTTTGATTTTCCATTGCATTCCTTCGGCCGGCCAAGCGGTGAACTTCTTGCAATTTTCGGACAAGATTTCACGAATTTCCTTTCGAATGATCATTCACCAGCTACTCATTTTATTTCTGAACAAGCGCGATCACTGCGTACATATTTGGCCCTCATTTCTGGTTTATGCACGAACGATCGCTGGTAATTAAATTAGTCTTTCTTTCAAATGATCTTTGTTCGCTTGCCTTCTTCCCGCGGTACCGTCAAGAATGCGACCGCGTTCCCAACGAACGCCTGGCGGAGGGCGCAAAGAGAAAGCGCATTTGATTGCGCGACGCGTTTTGTGTTCTCCCAGGGGCATGGGAACGAGCGGAGTGCTCGAATGACAGCTCGGTTTTTTGTTCTCATCGAACTCGACTAACAGCAACGTGAGTCGCAGCCGAGTTCCAGCCAGCGTTCATTTTGGCGCCCGCCCGCGTACTTCCGATTGACCCGACCAACGGCTTGGGGGTGGGGGCGCGTGAGAAGCCTTTTGTTTTCGTTGCGTCCGCTGCACCGCGGGAACTTTTGGAAATCAAACGCAGGTCAAAGCGATGACGAGCTGTGAACCGCTTTCTATTGAACCGGGACTTGGGAAGATCGACCATCACTCATTCGATCTGCGAACCTGTCGACAAACGAGTCGCTTGTTTTTCACTCCTTTCGTTCTTTCGATTGTTTCCTTTTCTTCCGTCGTCCAGCACTTCATGCTCCTCATTCTTGAAGTTGCGCGTGTGTACACGTCGGGTTACGGATTCGTGGCGAACGGGGAGCACGCTGCCGAAGCGCCTTCACGAGCATTGATTGATTCTCGCTTTTTGCAGCCACCGTTCAGCCGTCATGCGTCGCATCACGCGTGGACTGTCCGCCCAGATGATCGACTTTGAGCACGCGGAACTCCCCGTGGTCAAAAGATACCGGGCTCGCCGCGCAGTCGCCGTCAAAGCAGGATGCGCCCGAAACGGAACGTTGGCCGTCGCTGCTCGCGTTGGACGTCGCCGCCGGAAACCGACCGCTCAGGCACCGTCGAACGCCAATCAGGCGGCAACTGGCGACGCTGCCCAGGGGCCCGTCCAACAGCCGGCCGTGCCGCAAGTGAAGCAGGAGCCTGTCGACGCACAAGTCGACGCGGTCATCGCGGCCGTCCACAATCATCAGCAGGAACAGCGGAAGAAACGACGCGAGCACCGCCGGGCGGATGAGATGCGGCTGGACCAGCTGGAGGAGACGCAAAAGTGAGTCCTTCACAAATGTATCCATTTATTCCACTTTCTTTTTAGGCAGCTGGTGCTTCAAGTGACTGATATGGCGGACAAACTCGCGGCGTTGTGTGGGCAGAACGCCGCCCCGTTGTAAGAACCGCTCGAGTACATAAAGGACAACTGACCTTTCCTCTTTACGTTGTAAAGTTTGTATTGATACGCGTTGAATATAAAGAATTTTTCGTTGAATGTGTTGTGTTACGGTTTCGGTCGACTGCTTAGCAGGAAAAAATCGAAAAGAAGCAGCACATGTAGGGAGCAGTGCCTACGAATCGCGGCAAAAGACGAAATGCAGTAAATCGTGGGTGTTTGAAAAACTTTAGAAGTTGTGTACGCCCGAGACGAAGGGAAATCGGTTGGTCATTCGCCTCGAGGGCCGGACGGCTCTCGTCCGCCTCTTCGGCGGAATAAGGGCGGCTTGAACGCGGAGCGTCCGGACTCTCCGACCGCGCTCCGAAAGAACGATGGGAGCAGCTGGCTTTACTCCATGATTAAATCAACGCGGAACGGCGAACGTTCCGCGTTTAAATACAAACATGCGGGTAGCAAATCATCAAAAAATGGGCGGTGGGCGGAGCACTTCTTGGCCGCCATTTGGGGGCGGAATGGAACGAATCGAGCGCGGAGGAGACGAGCGACTAACACGTTCAGCATTGCGTCTGGAGCCACAAAATGGGTTTTTACTTCTACTTTTACGATCTACCAAGCGTTCGATCTACGTAGTAGGCGGAACACAAGTGCAATAAAATTACGCACTATCGGGTGTTAGATCAACGAAGTGATAAAAACAAATGTCGTACCAAAACGACTGGCAAATGTTCGTTTTGTACACGGATGACGACGTCGAACAGTAAGCGCAAACAACGTAGATTTTGCAGTAAGACGTTCCGGAAGGATCAGGCGCAACCTTTATGTCAACGCCACTCGATGTGTTTAATTCAAAACGTTTGATTGTATTTGAAATTAAACTTTCCGCAGTTTGAAGAACAATACAAAAGAGGCATAGCCTCTTGCCTCACCCATTAAGAGCATGACACATTCGTTTATTGACCGCGTTAAAGCGAGTGAACAGAAACGAGTGAATGGCTGAGAACGAAAAAGAAGACGAGGATGATGCGCATCAGGTGCGGGAAGGCTCCTCCAGCGCACACACGGCGCTCAGGATGGTCGGGTGCTGCTGGGCGAACTGGATGAAAGGCTTCAGGCCGGCCAGCTGGGCGAGGTGTTGGCGCGCGAAACGAAAGACGGCCGTCTGCAGGTGCGCCGGCTGCTGGGGACGGGCGGCGAGTTCGAGCCGCTCAAAGACGTTCTCCAGCGTCAGGCCCGCAACGAGCGCGTCCGAGCACGCGGTCTGAAGAGGGCAGTGTAAGGGTTTGCGGGCGGCCGGGGCACTTACGATCAGGCCCTCCATCTGGAACTCGACGGCCAGCGGCAGGAGGCGCTCCAGGGGCGCGTTCTCGGGCAGTGGCGCCCCGTACGCGGCGAGCAGCAGCGCGTGCACCAGCGCCGGCTCCACGTTCATCCGCACGACGCCGCTCGCCGCCTCGGGCGTCGACTCGTCCGCGAACAGCGCCCAGAAGCGGGGCGAGGCGGCGGACAGCACGGCGCGCGAGACCTGAACACGGCGATGGACAACGGAAGAAGGAATGGGGACCGACCTTGAAGACGCGTCCTTTGGCGTGGACCTCAGCATCGCACAACGCGGCGACGTCCAGTGTGGCGACGACGTCCGCATGGAAAGCGGGGACCTCTGCTTTGGCCGCGGCGATGGGCGGGGGCGGCGGCTCGGTCGGCACGGGACTCGCCGCTGGCTGGATGGAGGCGGTGGAGGCATGCGAGCTGGTCGCTTCTTCGACGGGCGTCTCGACCGAACGTTCGAGCGGAGACGGCGTGGGCGCGGCGACGGGCGGCGCGAGCGGCTCGTCGCCCCAAAGCCGCAAGCGGAGGCGCACGTTCACCTTCCCGTCGGGTGGCGGACGGTTCCCCACGCGCTTCTCGCTCAACATCTTCACGTTCTTCAGAGTCGCGTAGTTCCGACAGCCCCAACCGCCGAGCGAGTCCAAGAGGATGGAGGCGGCTGCCAGAGGCGGAAGTCAACAGAAAAACGCAGCGCCTACTTACCGCACTTGTGGAGCCGCTCGCCCGCCTCGTTCTCCAGCCACAACTCCGCCTCGCAGACGAGCGGCGCGCGTTCGCCCAGCCCAACCGCCTGCAGGTAGAGGCCCACGTGGTCGCCTGGCACCCCGACGACGCCCTTCGGGTGGAGGCGCAAGACGAAGACGACGTCGCCCACACGGATCTCGGTGCTGTCCCACTGCTCGGCGCGCCACCATTTCCGGACGGAACGTTTCCGGACGCGACTTTTCGGGACGCGACTTTTCCGGACGCGACATTTCCGGACGCGCATTTCCGGACGAGACGGATCCGGACCCGACTTTTCCGGACGAGAAATTTGGTTTCCGCTTGATAAAACGGAGCGGACTACTGATCGCAGGTTGATTTTTACATAATTGAGCTCAGCTAATCATAACGAAGCGTTTGATACCAAAAACAACACAAATAGTCGAAGGATTAAGGAGCGCGTCCGGAAAAATCTCGTCCGGAAATGCGTATCCGGAAATGGTGGCGCGCCCACTGCTCGAAGAGCGGCGCCTTCTCCAGTTTCTTGGCGAACGCGGGGATCTGCAAGCGCCGCTGCACCCACGCGCCCGGGTGGGCGGCCGCTTGGCACGCGGCGAACGGCAGGCACAAGCGGACGGCGAGACGCGGCGCCGCTTCGAAGAACTCCAGCTGGATGGCCGAGAAGAAGGACTCCCACGGCTCGTAGGTGCTCCCGTTCGTGAACTCCAGCACGCTCACTAGACGGAGTGGAGGAATGAAAGGAGTGGAGGGAAGGGAATGCACCTTTGGTCTCGCTCTTCCGCCCCTCGCCCGCATCCAGCCACGTCTCGCCCACGACGGTGAGCTCGAGGAAGGGCGCCGTGAACTGGGCGACTTTGAAGAAAAGCGCCGGCCGGCCGCCCTTCTTTACGCCCTTCGGGTAGAACTGAAGGAAGAAGAAGACGAGTCCCTTCTCGCCCCGGTCCAGCACGAACAGCGGCGACGCCCATTGGTCGGCCGGACGCGCCGCGCGCAGACGGGCGCCGAACTCGCCAATCTCCCACCGCAGCTCCGAGCCGGCAGTCATGGGTTTATTGCACACAAATCTGAAGGCGGAAGGTGAATTAGGCGGGGAGTGGACGGGGAGTGGTCGCAAGGAAGGTGGACACAAGCAGAACGCAAAACGCACGCGACTTTCACCTTATTCCTATCGAATTTCGTTGGGCAGAAAGCAGAAAGCGGCGATCTGCCGGGCGGAAAGCCAAACGCTCGAATGGCGGCGAGACGCCGAGCGGCGGCAAGAGGCCCGAGTCGGGCGGGCAGAAAAAGCGACGAATGGGAAGCGGCGGCGGCGGGCGGGGGTGTTTTCTGCAGGGACAAACGCGCAAAAGATCGATAAGACGGAAAGCATTGTTCACTACTCGGCTAATCGGAGCTCCGTTCGGTGGATGATCCGGCAAAAAACCAATGGAATAAAGATCAAACGAAGATTAGGCGAAACTCGGGAGTTATAACAAGTAAACGGCTGCTGGCTTGTCAGTCATCATCCGCACGGAAAAAATAATAATAAACCTTTTTATTCAAACACACCGCCTTGCCCTCAATCCAACCGCCCCACACACGCAGTGGAGGAGGAGTGCCCGCCGACCGGCCGGGCGAGCGAGAGGACGGCGAGAGCAGGACGAAACTGACGACCTCCGCGCGTCCGCCCATCGCAATTCGCCGACCAACCGACCGACCGCCACGG